>OENT01000244.1:0-80986 GCA_900239685.1 Rotaria macrura | reverse complement strand
AATTAATGTCGCTGAATTTCGATAGACCAGAAAAACACATACGTTTAGATATACTTATAATTAATAATTTTCTGTTAATTCAGCCTCCCCCCCCCCTCTCCTCCGCAAAATTGGAAGTTTTCGTCAGAAAAATGAACAATGAAATACAAGTATTTTCGAGCTCTTCGGAGTGTGTAAGTAAGGCATCAATACGACTTTCAGATTTTTTTCTCCTAAAATATGGATTTTACAATAAAAAAGTGCCAAATGCCTAACAGGTTTAGATATAGGGGATTTTAGAATTCGAGGCATTATTTTTTTCGATTTGTCTCGAATCCCGTTTGCCCCGCCCTGAAAAATTATCGGGACAGTCCCGTTTATCCCGAGGGACGGGATAACCGAGATTCGGGACTGTCCCGCAGGACTCTACAGACGACTCTATTTGCTCTGACAACTATTTTAAAAATTTTCTTCATACTGCTAGCATTGATACAAGTGATACGTAAAAAGCAACTCTCTATCTACGTAGGTGTAAAGTATAACTGAAGTGTATCGTGTATTGTAGTAAACTACAACACAAAGCCATACGTTGAATCTCAGACACCAATATCATCATATACTTAGTTAGTTTTGGGTATATCCCGATAACAGATACAATAATAACTACCCATAGTAAATAACTCCTAATAAAATAATGAGTTATAGTTTTCTTTTTTTGATGACTTTTCTTTTGGCATTAGAGATTTCTCGGTTCTAGCAATTTGTTGTGTTCACTTTTCCCATCATATATTCAAGTCTCAATCGTTTTTTGTCCTCTAACTGTAATGTCTAATGTATAACACAAAAAAAATGGAATATTGTTTCTTTTTGTCTAGAAGTTCTTCATTTTTTTGTAATGTTACCGTTGTACAGAAGACCAAATTGCTGAACAAACATCTCACGGAAATCTCAGATCACTTTTTAAAATAGACGCTTTTCAATTTATGATAAAGCCTTTTTTTTCATAACATCGTATGTAGAATTTTATGGTGAATCAAAACGATGCTTCTTCAACACTTACGAGTGCATATAGTATTGACTAAGTAAGAGCAAGCATATGTTTCAATTAGAAAGCTATCTATCATCCATTTGATAATTGAAAAATGTTACAAAGAACTATATAGATTGCAGATGTTTTTAAATTTCAACAAAATCTTTGGAAGAAAAACTCATTGATTATTTGGTGTTCATTCGTTATCTGCTTATTTAATTTCAGATTGATTGATCTGACTACAGATTGTGTCATAATAAAACGATTTCTTTTTTCAAATCTTCATTCTATTTTTTCTCTTAAAGCATTCAAGCTCTATTTTTAAATGAATGCTGTTTTTGATACTATCCGTGTGTTCTGGTTTATGTGTGACTTAATAAAGGATAGTGAGAAGACAATCATATTCGTTTACTTCGTAATTATGATCAAGCTATCGACTAGCAAGTGTATATTGAATAATTAAAATGTTTCAAACTCTTCCAAGTATTTTATACGCTGCTAGTGAAATTAGAATAATATACGTAATAGACTCTGTTTATGAAATTAAAACTTTGTTCTTGTTCGAGTGAACAGCAAGAACTCTTCCGACATATTGCACTAACGGCTAGTCGTTTTCTAATTACAATCCTTCTTTCTTCTATTGTTTTTTTCTACCGATACACATATAGATTTGTCTCTTTGATCTTATGCATTTATTGTATAGTTTTGACCAGACATTAACATGAATAAGTTTAGTTTTTCTAGGTTCTTTAATAAACTTCAATTTCTAAGGTTTGATACCACAAGTAACGCTCATCGAGAGTCGATTCGCTTGACCCAAGACTGAGGTACTGGTTTAGAAATATAATTTAAAGTGTTCCCGACTGTCTGAATAATCCAATAACCACATGGTAACTATGGTTGAAATGAACACGGATAAAGTTTTAAGGATCACAGATGTGCTTCAAAGAAGCAAATATTTGCGACAACACCCATCAATATAGCACCAATGTTCATAACAATGATTCTATGCATAGGATGACAACTGTGATCAGTATGCTCTTATCTGTCATGTTTTCGACCTCGTTGGAAGTCATTCGTAGCACGTTGAGTGCTGGAAGAAATATTATTCTGACCATCTCGAGTACAGTTTAACGCATTATAGCCATACTTTTACTATGTCACTGGTCGAGTGTGTCGCATTTGTGATTATTTAGACTGTCTTTTGTGGTCACTTCATATTATAGCTTCTGCCACTTGGGCTATTATTACGATCCATTCTCTCATATTTATCCTCATTTAGACTGAGTCCATGACCATTTCTAATGGTGCATAACTGGTGCCATTTCTGTGGCCAGCGACTATATCAGTGAAGGAAAACTAGACGTACATCCCCAATAACGTGTCTCAGGTGACTACACCAGCGGTCCAAAAACCATACATGTGGTTAATTATATTACAGAAATTGTGACTCGTACTAATGTAAGGATTATTTGTGCCATGTCTATGGTCGTTTCTACAATACATATAGTGACTCGTACTGCGCCTGTGATACTTTGCACTTGCACTAATCATATGTTCACTCGTACTGAGGCTGAAAAGATTTGTGCCACAGAAATGATTGTCTCTGTTACAGACAGACAGACAGACACAAGTGAATTCCCGTTTCCAGACCCTATCCTTTCAGTCTAGGGAATTTGTCTACGAAAGTAACACGTCAGAAACAATGGAAGAAAACATTTTAATTTTGAAATCGTTTCAGAATCTTGATTATAATGAGCGACATCAATATCAACTTGGATATTTCGAGATGAAGAGCATTATTAAAATGAAACTAGATGCAAGCGATTCATTGATTGATCATAGCCAATATCGAAAATAGTACTCAGGTGTTTTCGTTAAGTTGATTTATTTTCAAAAAAGCTAGGGAGCATTGAATGATTAGCGCTGCACTCAACTCATCCTGCTTTTGGAATTTATTAATCCGTATAGAAGAGTCAGATTGAAAATTGAATACAAAATCTGGTTTTTATTCAGAATATTCAATTTTTAACTTTTTCAACTTATTTGACTCGATTATTAGATTAAAATAAATCAAAGTTGATTGTTTAATGTTTTTACTTTCGTCTGCATACTTTTCTTTTAACATAAATAGATAAAGTTTCTTAATTCTGTTTTTTGATGGAAACTAATGCTTGCAGAATGTAGGATATTTAAATTGATAATTTTTATCGATTTATCTCGGAGTAAAAAAATTATGACAACAACATATTCTAATCATTTTTCTGAGTATGGCGTAAAAAGAATTAAAACAAACTAAAAATTTGCTGGGTTAATTCGTACTGTTGCTCAAATAGATTACAACGCTTTTGTATGAACACCATCCGACAATGCTTTCGTTGATAATTTCGTATAGTTCAACTTTTTTATCATGTAAATTCATCTACTTAGATGAAAAACTCTATTGATTAGTTTGCATTAATAATATTCAACAGAAAAAATTACAAAATGTTTCATTGATCGTAGTTATCTTTTGTTTTGAAACTTACTGATGATTCATATAGCTTTCTTTCTCATGTTTCTCACATAGGATAGTTGTGTCAACTTTAATTGAATAAAATATCTCCAAGAAGAATATCATAATTGAATTGATTCTTCTGACTATTCTTAAATTTTCAGTTCATAAGATAATGCATGTTTATATATATATGTGTATTTACACTTTTATATCGATTTAAGATCATCGAAGAAAAAACATTGCGCACAGTTTTTTTGTACATCGTCCAGTTTTACTGTATCTTTATTACTTCCTTTTTTAATTATTATTGTCATATAACTTGATTTGAAATATTATCTTATGACTAAATCAATAAGTTAAGATTGCACAATACAAAAATGTCAGTCTTCCATTTTTAATTGCAGTTCACTAGTTAAAAGGCAATGATATTTTATAAATGCTTTCAGATCCAAAATATTTTTGATGAATGAGAGAGTGAACATGATTGTCACTATGTATAAAATATATTCAGCAGTTTCGCTCGTATCGGACTACTAGTAATAAAATGTAAAAAACTTTTGCTTCGATTTACTTTGTGTCTCTCCCCGTGTTGTACAGCGGCTCGTACATATCTAACATCGTCTTTTGTTCTTTATTCATTGATTGTTAAGTTCAGAACTTCACTTCACTGTCAAGATCATGAATTCTTCATACTAATTATAGTCTACTTCAAAACAAAGATAATTCTAATATAGAGTGACATCTACCGATTCTCTTGATTAGTTTATTTTCACTATAGCTGTACTTTGTTCTTTGACTTAGAACAAAAGACAAAAGCTGTGTCATCATCGCATCATTTTTTTTTCTATTTCTCCAATATCAACAAAAAGCTAACCACTAAATATCTTTTTTCTTATAGATAAATCTAATATATATTTTTGTCTTTTGATTGGTGTACAAAAAGAAACCAACATAAGTTTGACCTTATTTTATTTGACAAAAATGTATCAGAATAATCTTTCAGCAAAAGATGAAGCATTATTAATACTTGAATATCTTGAAAATGAACGCATGTCAAAAACATTTTTAAATTTTCTTGACGAAAGTAAACATCTGAATCAACTTCGTTCAAATCTTTATGCTAATTATGAAAAATCTCAACAAATAAATACGAATGAAAACGATGATGAAGTTTGTGAATTTCAAGCATTTTTTAATTTGTCAAAACAAATTGTTTCACAATTAAATAATAATAATAATAATGAACAAAACGATCAAATAACATTTTTACTAAATAAAACTTCCAACGATTTAAATTTCGATGATGATTTCTTGAATGATCTAGTCAGTCAAACACCACCAATGGACTATCAAAGTTATTTGCCAGATACACCAATACCATCTGTATTGCCACCAATAGTTAATAATGAAAATGATGATTTCAATTCTATAGAACAACTGTTTGCTCTACAACATGATACGGTATCTCAACAAATAGTACAACCTATATCAGATGCATCATCATCAGCAACTGCCTCACGATTAACATTAACAGTACCCTATACAAAATGCATTGTTGTTACACAAGATTTTCTTCAATCAATGTATAATCAACAATCAACAATAACACATGCTAGCAATAATAGTATTAGTAATGTTCAAAAACCTAAACGTCGCCGACGACGATTAAAAATTGGAAAAGAAAATTATTATCAACAAAGAAAAATCATGCCAAGAACATCGCCGGATCATCATTAAACGAATGATTGGATTGTTTCTTTACATGTTTTTCTTTTGGTTCGTTTTGCATATTTGTAACTTTCTTACGTTATTTTTCGCTCAACCTGAAAACGTCGCAGATAAAGCTTTTTCTTTGTTATTTTTTCCTATGCGTGTGCGTGTTTGTGTCTTTATTTTGGATATTAACTATGTTGCACATTAAGATATGATTGAAAACATAAAACACAAAAGAATCTGATATGTTTTGTTACATTGTTTTTTTTTGTTTTCAAGGTATTGATAGATATTTTTGATAATCATCAATGTCGTATTCTGTACGATCTTGCCTTCATATACCAATTATCAAACAAAGTATGTTGCGAATCAGATACAATTGTCAACAGCAACATTCTTTGTTCATTGTTTCAGTAAGACCTTCGTTTTCATCGATACGTTGGAATTCAACAGCCACACCACGCAAAATAACAACACATTACACTATTTATCCTAGAGACAAGGATGAACGATGGAAAGGTATTGTTTTTCGTTTCAATATTTAAGTAATTTACTGACGATCCTACGTACTTAAAAGGATGGCTCTTCAGATTTCATTCTATTTGATAACTATGAACTTTTTCCGAAGATCTTTACTATCAATCAACGAATCGAAGGTTAACCAGTTAAACTGTTACGCAGAAATGATTCATCGTGCTGATTCACCACTTTATGAGTGCACGAATATCAAGGTCTTTCCCTATTTTATACGAAAGTTTGCGTTCATTCTAAATTTAAGTTTCACTTAGACTTTGTCACACAACTGTTGTAGATCTATGTGTGAGTTAGATTTGAATTTCTTCCGTCGATTTACCCAAAGAGTAGAGCTAAGTATTTAATATGAGTGTGTGGATAGACTTCCGTAGTTGATACTACAACACAATGTAAACATCCACAATGTTCACTGCACTTTTTAGTTGTCAGCAAGTAATCGATGTGTGATTGAGGATTTGAAAATTTCTTTTTATAAATGTTGAACAGAACAAACGAGTCATACCAGACTTATGTCGTGCGACAAGGAAACGAATTGAAAGTATTATAATTATTTTCAATACCGTCTGACTTTACTACACGATGACTGCTTCATAGAATTTGCTTACCTAGGAAAGAGTTAAAGTTATCGGAAATATTGCAAACCTTTTTAATGTTGATATTAAAATTGATACAGATCATTGAGACATGATTTCTAAATAGATAATAGTTATATCATATGATTACATGTTGAATTACAAAATGAATTGCATTTAATTTTCATCTAGTATTACTTCGTTTCAGATGTCAATATGGAACGTTATGCAGAAGAATACGATGTAGCTATCGTTGGCGGTGGACCAGATATCCTTTTCTTTATACCCATTTTCGATTTTACATATTTTTTTTTGTCCACTCTTCATGAAAATCACATAGTTTCCTTAACTACGGTGTACCTGGCCTTTCAGCTGCTATCAAATTGCGACAATTAGCACAGCAACAAAATAAAGAGATACGAGTGTGTGTTGTTGAAAAAGCTTCAACCATTGGTAAGTACGACAATTTAAATCGTTTGGAAAATAAACATTGAGTTCGTATCTAAGGTGCTCATACACTATCGGGTGCATGTATTGAAACACGTTCGCTCGATGAACTAATACCAGACTGGAAAGAAAAAGGTGCTCCAATTACTAATCCAGTCACCAAAGATCGTTTTTATCTACTTACTAAAACTTCTGCAATACCTATTCCAGTATTTAAAGGTTGGAGAAATTTTTTAATGAATCTATTTCTTGTTTAACTAGAAAATACTATGTTCAAGGACTTCCAATGTATAATCATGGTAACTATCTTGTTCGTTTGGGTAAATTAACGGCATGGCTCGGTGAACAAGCTGAAGCAGCCGGTGTTGAAATGTATCCGGGAACGGCAGCTAGCGAAGTTTATACATATGACTTTCTTGTTCATATTCATGAGTTATTTATTTTCTCATCATTTACATCGGTTAGATTTTATATCATGATGATGGTAGTGTAAAAGGTGTAGCAACGAATGATGTTGGTATTGCAAAAGATGGTTCACCGAAGGTAATTATACTGACAAACTGTCATTTCATTTATACTCGTATTCTCTTTGTTTTCTAAGGATACATTTGCACGTGGCATGGAATTACATGCGAAATATACGATTTTCGCCGAAGGTTGTCATGGTCATTTAGCTAAACAACTTTTTAAAACGTTCGATTTAAGAAAAAATTGTTCACCACAAACATATGGCATTGGTTTAAAAGAAATCTGGGAAATTGATAAAAGTAAACATGAACCAGGTCTCGTTATGCACACAGCAGGATGGCCGATGGTAAGTCATTTCTTAATAGATGTATTTCAAATCGAACTAGATCTTATTGAAATGAAAAACGTTCATCAGTCTGATTAAGAGATCGTACGAATCATATTTCAAACTAGTACTTTTAAAAAATGATATATGGATGTATTATGTAAATCGAATAAAGAGTTTTTGTATTTTTCGAAAAAATCTTGTATTTTTAGTTCTATGCAATACATGAACATCATTTTTTTTCTGAGTGAACATAAACTCGAACAACACTCGTTGATTTTCTATAACAAAAATTTTATTATTAAAATGAATATGAATCACTCGATATTCATTTTATAGTTAGATTTAATTTTATACAGCTATGTTCGTTCGAATGTCCTCTTCGGATTTTAATACTTTTCATCAAAAATCATTTTGTAAACGTCGGTATTGTTTGAAAAATCTTATGCTAAAGCAATTGGGTAGAAATTTAAATCTCTTCATCAACGTTATCGTGATATTCAAGAATGTAATCTATGGTGATTAATTTCTTTCGCCGCTGATCTGGATTAACATAAGACATGAATTGTGACACCTAATCATAGATTGATTTATGGCATATTTTACAAATACCACTAGTGTCATTGTGTTTCATATTGCAACATTAATACGATAGCATTTCATATCTTTATTTCATAGGACATCCATACATATGGTGGTTCATTCATTTACCATATATTAGATAATGATCAACCATTGATTCTTGTTGGATTTGTTGTATGTATTAAATATTACATTGAATTTCTTGTCTTTTATTTTTATGAATAATATTGAATTTAGGTTGCACTCGATTATAAAAATCCATATTTAAGTCCCTATCAAGAATTTCAACGTTTCAAAACTCATCCGAAAATTCGACCAGTATTCGAAAATGGAAAACGTATTGCTTATGGAGCTCGTGCATTAAATGAAGGTGGTATACAGGTATTCAAATTTTACTAGAAATGTATCTTTATATATATATATATTTGTTATTTATTGGCCATTCCAAAACTTTCGTTTCCGGGTGGTTGCTTAGCTGGATGTAGTCCAGGATTTTTAAATGTACCTAAAATAAAAGGTACTCATACAGCAATGAAATCTGGAATGGTTGCTGCTGAAACTGTCTTTGATCTCTTAGTAAACTCTCCTAGTGAAAATAAAACCAAAGGTAATCTGAAGAAAAAAAACAAAAAATGATATACAATACAATGCATATATTTATATATCAATATTTAGGTGTAGAACCGATCGATTATGAAAATCGAATTAAAAATAGTTGGATATGGAAAGAACTATATGGTGTACGCAATGTTCGTCCCGCATTCAATACACCATTAGGTGTATTTGGTGGCATTCTTTATACGGCTCTAAATTTTGTATTAAATGGTAAAGAACCATTTACATTTAAACATTCAGGTAATTATTTATTTAGTTATTTACACGAAATCATATTCTGAAGAATTTACCTTGTTATACTTCTATATTGATAAAGCAAAGATATAGATGTTTGACATAGTTTATCATCAATCCCTTACTTTGAGTAGTATTGATTTATTTTTAAAAATCGGTGGGATCATTTTCTTGAAAGCAAGCTGATGTGTAGTGAACTTTTTTTACATTAATTGAAAGCATTTTCAAAAGGACTACATGATCCATAGTTTCTCTTCTCTAAACTACTTATGACGAAATTTATTCGAAGTGATATGTATAAATACAAAGAGAACATAATAGTAGGTTTGCGTTTGTTTTTAAAAACTTGTTCAGAATATTTACTATTCATTTCTTATGTATTTCAATTAACGAATAAGTGTTACGTCCGTTAGCCGACCATTTCTAGTAGACATATCCGGAGACGAACGTCGAATTAAATGTTCATTTTAACTTAATCTTTTACAAGACATCGATGTTTAACAATCCTATGTTCTTCGATTGCTTTTTGTCGAACATTTTTTTCAATATGATAAAAATATTTCTAATAAGAAATATTATTTTTGCAAGTCTTTGATATTACCTAAAATTGTCATACGATGAAAGATACAATTATAACAGATGACAGTTCACAATATGAACATCGTTTGTACTGATGTCTTTGTTTGGTTTTAGACAGCGGTTAAATTGTACCATTTGGAGAAAAAAATAAGCTTGAAAATACAGGGGATATATAAGTGTTATATTTAAAAGAGTGATGTTGAATATATATGAAAAAATAACATTTCTATGCACTGTGGTGGAGATTTATGATATCACAGGCAATGCCTATGTGCTCTAACAGTCTTAGTACATAAATTACTTCCACTAAAATCACTCAGGAATTTGTCACCAAAACTATTTTACATGGCAAACTATTTTTCTTGATACTGAATGAAGTTTGTCTTAAAAAAAGTATTTAAAACGAATTTCCGATGACTTAAAAATGATTCAAGAAAAACGTTTTAAACGCACAGTGCCGATAACGTTTTATTCTAAAAGCGACATGACTAACTCCACATTTCTAGCTAAAACAGAGTTTAAAAATAATTGCAATGTGATAAGAAAAAACTGATCTTCTTGAATTTGTTGGTAAAATAAGCTAGATATTTTATACGGTTGCCATTCTATCTCATGAAATAAAAGAGATGAAAATCTGATTTTATTTTAGAAGTGAATGTTCATCCGTACACCTATGAAATTAAAATATAGTTGCCAAAATTAGTTCAGTAAAACTAGATTTATAGAATTTTTTTGTTGCCATATCCTATGATACAAATGGCGCACTCTTCCCTCATACATATATATTCTATAGTTTGATGACGCTTTCTGCTTCTATTGATTAAACATATTCGAAAAGACTATCTAGTGGACATAACGTATCCGGCTCTTCTAAATTAAGAGAAGTATCGAATCAAGTGCGACCTCCTAACATTTAATCTGTGTCAGACTCTAGCTTTCCCACTTCTATTCGGTTGCAAAAAGAGTATTAATGGTACAAGTATTTAATAGAGTATTTTCTCAATTTTACTATGATGTATAAACGTAGAATGAATAAACTATAGATCGCATGTTTCTTACACCGTTATATGGTGCTTGTTTTTATAGAGCCAGATCATTCTCAGTTAAAAGAAGCCAAAGACTGTCAACGCATTGAATATCCAAAACCTGATAACGTCGTAACATTTGATCTTTTATCGAGTGTATCACTTACGAATACAAATCATGATCATGATGAACCAGCACATTTAACACTTAAGGATGATAGTATTCCAACAACAGTTAATCTACCTATTTATGATGGACCTGAACAACGATTCTGTCCAGCAGGTAACATAAAATGAAGAATGAAGCGCTGTCTTGATTTCATTATTATTGAATCTCACTATTGTCGATTTTCTGTAGGTGTGTATGAATACGTTGAAAATGAATCTGGTACACGACAACTACAGATAAATGCACAGAATTGTATTCATTGTAAAACCTGTGATATCAAAGATCCACGTCAGAATATCAATTGGGTCACACCGCAAGGTGGAGAGGGTCCAGCTTATAATGGAATGTGAACATTTTCGTTGCTTTTTTCAACATATAATCCTGTATATCGTAAAGATTATGCAGTAGATATTTTCTCTTTCTTTTTTGATGAATAATGATAAAAAAGTGCAGTCGACATTTTCATTTTGTGTTTTTTTCTATTCGATGCAAATAATACTTTTTTGCCCCGTGCTAGATGCAATTCAACTATATGTATATCTACATATTTCATGACAGTTTATTAGTGACAACTTTAAACATTAGAGATGATTCCGACTTTAACAAACGAAATAGTATATCAATATGCAACTTATATAATCAGTGAAATCTTGTAGTGAAGGATCTTTTTTATATGATGGAACGTCTCTTCTTGCATAGAAAAGATCCTATATATTCATCTTCACAGTTAATAATTGAGCTTTTGTTATTGAAATAAAAGAATCGTATAATTTTCAATTGATGATGTAATTACTACTGTTTCTATAAGAATAAGTGTCATATTCTATTTAAGCACACTAATGATAGTTTTACAATGATTGTATGACATAAACTTTCAGAGTGAATAGAGTAAGGAGTTTGATAGTTATTACATTTTTCTTCTTTTTTAAAACAAAAAACAAATATGTTAATACATTGGTATCGCTAAACGAAGAAAAACGCTAATCAGTTGAGTATTTGATAAGAAGAAAATTGAAATATACCTAAATATTACCACTATCAAATCATAGGTAGATCAATCAGTGACAAAATGACTCATGCATGGCTTGTACTTTCTTCAATAAAACGAAGGTTCTCCACTCTCGACGTGAGCTACTTTCACGTTCGAAGTTCCCTTTTTTACGTTGATAGATTTCGACATTAATTTTCAAGTGTTCTTTAGAGCTATGCCTATTTGATGTACGAAACTGTGACTTTAATTGATATATTTTTCTCTATTAACATTGATACAATCAATCAGTTGTTTCAGATGTAACAATGATGAAAACGCCTGAAAAAAACACAAGTAAAAAAAAGTTTTTTTTTCTCAGCTTAGTTAAACAATTTTTCAGGTAACAATTTCACAATCAAACGTTTCTTTTTCTTCCGACAACTACTCTCAACAATGAAAAACAAATATCCAGAAAAATAGTTATTTTCAGTTTGCAGTTGTTTTTCATCAATAAGAAAAAAAACATACCCTACCATTTACAGACATAATCTATATGTGTTGTCTTGGTAACGAGCACGTTAGATGTCTACGAATACCTTTTTTCTCCCGTTTCTTTTTCTGTTTTGTACAGGTATATAGAATTTAAAAGAAAGAAAATAAAAATAAAAATATAATCTTTTACTTTGCCACTTCATCATCGTGCTACAGAACACCTATAATAAAGTAATGTGCGCTTCTTGGAAAGTGCACATAATTTTGCTCTGTTTTTTTTTCTATTTCCAACCGACTAAATGATTTCGTGAAAGATTTTCAATAAATTTCATTTTTCTATTAAAAGAAAAAATAATTCAAGCATGCCTAAAGAGTCGTCGTTTTCGAAGACTGGACAACATACATCGAGTGCAGGTCCAAATAGTGTCAGCCATATGACTACAGCAGCAGCGGCCGCATCGTCAATACATACACAAGCACCACCTTACCCTGAAAATGCAGACTCTGCCTCTGGCTTTATGGAAGTATATGAATGTGCGAAAATGAATCGTGATTGGCCTAAAGTTTCTAGTGCAATGATGTTACACCCTGAATGGTTAACTAAAATTCCTGACAGTTAGTAAAGAAAATTTTTCAGCGAATTTTATGAATTTCAGAACAACGTTTTTTTTTTAGATCGTCAATGGACAATGTTACATCAAATAGTTTTTTCTGGACATATCGCACATTTGAATGAAGTTCTTGTATTACAAGCAAAGAATCGTCAATTTCGTCTTCTTACTAAAGGACGCGACGGGAAAACTGTTCGCGATGTTGCCATTGAACGTGGGCAAATTAATCCGAATATGTTACGCCGTATTGAACGACTTGTAGCTGGTGATGAATTATTGAATAATGCTAAAGAACGAAAATGGAATATAGTTAAACAAATAATAGAATCACAACCAGATATTGTCAATGAAAAACCACCATATCGACGATTCTATTTAGCTCATCATCTTGCTCATGATGGAGAATTGGAAATATTCAAAGAATTAAGTACAATGTGTAATTTCAAACTTGATTTACGTTCGGAAAATAAAACAATCAGTCAAACTGCACGTGAGCATAATAAAATAGCATTTGCTGATTATGCTGAAAGTCTTGAATCAGAATTCAGCAGTTCAAATCAAGATACAACTGATGGAGCAACATCGTCACATGCAACTAGTGTAAAACATTATAGTCCAAGTTTCTATGAAGATTCTTCTATTACAATTATACCACCGAATGCTAATTTTCATACTCCATTTCCATCATCGAATAATTCATCAACACATTCTAATAATTATCATTATCCAACACAAGTTCATCATAGTTCAATGAATGGTCAATCCTATGCAACAAGTAGCCTTCTTCAAAGTACAAATGCAACAGAAATGAAAACGCCATCATCAACAGGAGCAACGTATTTACAAAATGACCAGAGTTATACAACAGCCAGTCTTCATCATCATATAAATCCGACAACAGCATCTACCGAAGGCAGTATTAATAAAAACGCGTTTAAGAAGCCTACGACACAAAAATCGTATACATCCCCAACAGTTGATAATGATGAAAGTATAAATGAACAAACAGTTTTGAGCAATTTAAAGAACATGTCTCAAGAAAATATACTTAATGCAATTACTTGCTGTATTACTAAATCTATACTTTGTGATCCAGGTAAATTATCACCTATGAAATTTATACAGACTCAAACTCATCTGATCGTATTTTATTCTTGATATCAAAGTTATTTCAAATATTTGATAGATTCTTGCCTATTACGTTTGCTAGATTGATTGAGACAAAAGCATGTCAGCAGGCACTTATTGTGAAGTTCAAATGTTAAAAGGGTGTATAGTGTTATTAGAATTTATTCTGTTCTGTTAACATTGTGTATCACAAGTGCCCATAGTAAAATTACTTCGTCTTCTATTTTGTAGAACTCACATATGTTTTCTAAGAAAATAGTTAGTGGAAGTTTAAGAGTGAGATTTTTTATGCTCCCCATCCCCTCCGTGACAGACATAGTCCCTGAATCCACACACCCCCAGGGGTTTTCAGGCGCCCCCCCCCCCCCATTACAGACGATAGAAACCAGTGTATGAGTCCATGACAGGTATAGCAACCAGCATTCTATTATCGTCATATATCACAGCATTATTTGCCGCTTCTTCCAATGTTTTAAAATAAGAAAAATGGAAACTAACGAGGGAATATCAACAATGAATATGAAAAATAGGGTGCCTATCAGAGAAAGACGATGCGGAAAAATTCGTCTTATTAGATTTTCTGTGTTTTCTATTATAGATATGTAAGTACCACATTTTAGCCCCGACGGGGCTGCTGCTGACAAGATTTTTTCAATCTCGTTTCGATCGATGTTCGAATAATGAAATTTTTTTCCAACATGATTAAACCTAAATCATTTAAAGACACGAGAAATATCTTACTATAATAAAACTCATTCTTTTCAAAGTCGATAAAACTTCGTAGTATTGCTAGTCTTGACATTGTTTACGAGATTTCTATGTTCATTACATAGAAAGAACACTTGCATAGAGATGATATTATCAGAAAACATATTTCAAAAATAAAATTATTTGCCAAATCATTCCTTATCACTTTGTCGACGAATCCTTCGATATATTCTTTAGATGTCTATATCTCTTGTATTAGAAATAGGTCAAATATGAAACAATAAATAATAATCTTCCTCTCTTGTATCATAGAATATTTACATGAATTTTTCTATCATAATAGAATCGATCTTTTTTCTTTGTGTTATCGTTGAAAGATATTCATGTTTGAATGTTTTATCAATTTCGGATGATACATTTTATTATTAGGATACATGAGACAATAAAATTTTACTATTCATTTACGTCATAAATCATGTGCTGTCATAAGAACAAATTTACAATGTATACAGTCATTAATAATGGACGACCTTTTCTTATGCTACATTTATCTTCCTGTAGGTGTCATGTAGACCAGTGAGCAAATAGAAATAAATTAAATAACTATATTGAAACAGATTACTAATGGTTTACTCATAATCAACTAGAAAAAGAAGTCTAGAGGACATCATTTACGTGATTTTTAGTTATTTCTAAAGTTTTAATTAGACTTGAATACATTGAAAGCATCTGTTGACGTATTAAAAGAACCTTTGCTGTGAAGTTGTATCATCTAATCGATATTTAAATATACTCAACACTCATCATATAAGAGTCAATAGAATTTTATTTGCAATTCAAATAAGGCAAAGTGTGTACGAAAGTCTTATGATGTTTCATAGAAATATTTTGAAATTTCTAGATTTATTTATTAATATTGATTCTTCGAACGATTTCTGGAACATGACATCCATATTTATCATGTTCGTCAAAGATTTACATCAGCTCTTTCTGCAATCATTTCTGATGAATAATTCATTGAAAAGTGAAAATTTGATAGACTCGAAAGATTAAGTCATCAAAAATGTAAATGTTGCAAATCGTTACTTAATCATGCCATAGTCATATTCATCTTCCTTCAATAAGTGTTATGTGATAGAATTTGATTTCTCAAATTCTTACCGTTATACTTTGCATTTTACTCGATTTCTTCTAGAATTTCATACATCAATCCTATACAAATCAGCGACACGATATACTATACTTTGGGAAACCAAGATTATTTTCAATCATTTTTCTTTTTCTTCTAAAATTCAAGTTTCTACAGCAATCGTACATGCCATATCGAGTTAAAGCAGTTATTCGACTACGGATATGAAGCGAATAGTTGAATGAATGACATTCAGATGTCTAAAAGTGAAACAGATCATCGTTTAGATTCTAATCGAAAATAATAGAGAAACATACTACTTCTTGTCCATGAAATGAACTTCTTTATAAATAAAAAGAATTGAGAAAGCGCGATGTCATTTAAAATTCACTATTTCATTTCGACATATTTCTTCTATTACAGTGGTGGCTGCTGATGGGTTTACATATGAACGGGAAGCTATTACAAAATGGTTTAAATCTTCAAATCGCAGTCCAATGACAAATGAGGAACTCGATACTAAAGAAGTAAAGCCTAACTATGCTATTAAATCACTTCTACAACTACTTCAAGGTGCCCCACAAACGTCTACTAAAACAGACAAAAAGTGAAATGGTATATTGTGATAATATATCATAATATTTATTCAGTAGTTTTTCCATTGAACTTGTTATATTGTACATAATATTACACGAAGAAGAGCAACTATATTTTGGATCACTTTCTTTTCTATAAAAAAAACATATAATCAATGTTTTCTTCAATAATTATATTCCATATATGTGTATAGTAATTTTATTCTATCTTCAGATCTCCTTCTTCAATTAGTTATGAGTAATGAAGATTTATTACAGGCAGCGATTAATAATGCAAAAGATTTCCAAAATTTTCCTGATACTCTCATGGCTATCAGTATTCATCCAGAATGGTTGACTATAATTCCTGATGGTCGAAAATGGGCAATTTTACATCAAACAATACTTTCTGGTAATATCATGCAATTGGATCAATTACTTGCATTACAAAAATCAAATCCTCAATTCCGTTTATTAACTAATACAGTCGATAATCTGACGATATTAGATGTTGCTAACTTACGTAAAGATATACCAGATATGGTGAAACACATAGAAAAACTTATTAAACTTGATGAATTGCTCAACTATGCGAAAGATTGTAAGTGGGACAAATGCTATAGTATCATTCAGCAAAATCCAAGTTATGCAAATGAAAAACCACCCTATCGTCGCTTTTATTTAATTCATCATATGGCATATACAAATGCCATTGAAGAATATGAACGTTTCAAAAAAATTAAGAATTGTATATTTCTATTGACTTTACAAGCTGATCGAAAAAAAATTAATACCATTGCCAGAGAGTGTGATAAAGTGGCATTCGCTGAACATATTGAAAAAGAAGATCCAAGTCTATTGAACAACGATGGTATTAATTCGAATGAATCAATTGCATCGCCAGCAGCAGCTAAAAGACGCTCAGATAATCTAATAAATGCTTTAATGGTCGAAAAAATTATAATTAAAGACTTAGATGATCTAATTAGTAAACCGGCACATGCGAAAGGTAGAGCACAAGTCATGCTAGAGATTGAGCAGTCAGAAGAGCGTCGTCCCAAACAAACTCCGAAGCCAGTTACAAATGCTGAAATAAAAGCACAGAAGGAAATGATGATCGATAATCTTACGTGTCCTCTTTCATTTCAAATCTTTACCGATCCAGGTAAATTTCTTGCATAACTATTTTTTATTTAACTTCTATGTGTGCAAGAAAAAAAATGAACGAATGTTTCACTTAGTCATATAAACTTGAACGAAATAAAACAAAAGTAAGTATTTTTTTTTCAGTGTTTCATTTCATACCCTTTCTATTAGGGTTCAGTAGAGTCGAATTTTTTCATTCAGAAATCCGACTCCAGTTTTGAGAATTTCTATTTTCTGACTACGATTCCGAAATTCTACTATGAAATAAGGTGATCTCTGATATAGTCAAATTTTGAAGAGATGCAACAGATGTAAATGAAAATCAAGGAATCATAAAAACGTTGAATTGAATTTTCTTGAGATTTGTAGTGTTTGAAAATAAACGAACTTAAAAAATTCATTTCATATGGAATTACAACATGTGCTACATTCAATTTTTTGATGATGAAGAAAGTTGCAGCATTTTGGATGACGCTAAAATATTTTGTAGATTAATGATATCGCTTTCTGTAGTTGCTCTTTCGGATACTACAGCTAAACGAATTGTTCTTTTCTTTCTGAAACTAACTCATAGTATTTACTACGAATATTGTCCTTTAGTTTTCTTAATATGAAAAATAAACTTTTTTCTAATGTGTAAATAATCAACAAATAAAAAGAGTTTTTAGTCAATTAGATAAAAACTCTTACGATGAGTTACTTTAGACATGTTAAATCTTCGATTTAACATTATGATGATAATTCACATTAGTCATATGATTTTTAAAATTAATAAAATTTCCTTATTTCATTAGTGGTTGCTGCTGATGGATTTACCTACGAACGTTCAGATATTGTAAATTGGCTAAAAAAGAATGATCGATCACCGATGACCAATCAACAACTTGCCAATAAAGAGCTGAATCCTAATACAGTTGTAAAACAAATCATCAATGCTCTTCAACTTAAAGAATAAGTGTTGCGTGATTTCTTTTCTGCATTTCGACTGACAAAAGTTTTGTTTTCTATTTTTCGCACGTCTGTGATTGATGTCTCCCCGGAAGATTTCTATTTTTCTTTTAGTGAAGAAACGACATTGAACCTATATTTTGAGAATGATTTATCCTTTCTAGATAATGGCTACCGCTATTCAGGCGAATAATCCTCATATTTTATCGTTTGAAGATATGTTTGATATAGTAAAAAATAGTAAAAAGAATCAATATGATCAAGTTTATCGTACCTTATTAGTTCAATCGGATTTATTAACAATCATACCTCCTAATGAAAATTATTCAATACTTCATTACCTGGTCATCCATGGAGCACTTGATTTATTCAATAAAGTTATAGCCATTCCAAATTTACGTTTTATTCTATTATCAAAATCTGCAACAAAACCATCGAAAGATATTCTTGAACTATCAAATGAAAAACGAACGAAATCGAACGATCATAAAAAATTATATGACATAATACAACGTCTTGTTGTAATGGATAAATTTGTTGAATTAGCAAAAAACAATCAAATCGGTGAATGTAGAAAAATGCTTGAACATGATTCAGATTTGGTTAATCAAAAACCACCATACAGAAAATTTTATCTTATTCATCATTTAGCGTATTCAAATAATCTCAGAGCATTTGATCAACTACGCACCATATGTAATTTTGATATGAAACTATTGACAAATGACAAAAAAACAGCATCAGAAATTGCATTCGAACAAAATCATTCTGAATTTGGTAAATATTTAGAATCTCAATCATCTGAAATGCAGGCTCTACGCGAAGAACATGGCAAAAAGAGACAACAACGAACCGAAGTAAAAACGAATTATGGCGACCAATTTGAAAAAGAAATTTTAGCAGCTGGTGGTTCGAATATGTTGGATTGTTTTACATGTCCATTAACAAGAGATATTTTTACTGATCCTGTTGTTTTATCCGATGGTTTCACTTACGAAAGATCAGCCATACAAAAATGGCTTGACTTAGGTAATCGACGTTCGCCAATGACAAATATTGAATTGACAAATATTACACTNGGATAAATTTGTTGAATTAGCAAAAAACAATCAAATCGGTGAATGTAGAAAAATGCTTGAACATGATTCAGATTTGGTTAATCAAAAACCACCATACAGAAAATTTTATCTTATTCATCATTTAGCGTAGAACTCATTCACATAAGATATCTCGATGAAGACAAATCACCTATATCTGAACATTAGAAATAAGACTTTTGATCGTTATCTGAATTGCAAAGTTGTGAGAGCCTGACTATGAAAATGAATTTCTCTGACTTATGTGAAACAATATGTATCTGTTATGATTGTGAAGATTAAGTTCGATGCTAGCAGTGCACGCATATGTATATGATAATTATAATGTAGCAATCTATTTTCTACGGTACATTATTAAATTGATCGATTGCAAAGATTCAATAATAATTAAATCTTCTTCATAATTGAGATAGTTTTAAGGATAAAGTTTGTTTTTACATAGTTTCTAATATGATCGGACATCGGTTAGTTAAATTTAGCTATATGCAAGAAATCGATTACAATCGAAAACGATTGAATTCTAAAATATAAATTGGTGTTACTGTTTAATGTGTATTACGTATTTTCAACAATCTTTTGTAGTTTAGTTGTTATCATGACTATATCTCTTTGTGACAAGAATTGAAACAATAATGATTCATCATCGATATGTTACAGTACTTTCGAAAATTAATAACATCCGTGGATCAGTCATAATTCGTATATCTATTCAAAATCTATCTGCATTTCTGATGAAGAACGACTAGTGTGAGTTTGTTTTCTTTTTTATTTTTGAAATCTTCACTATTGAGAAGTTTTACAACATTTGAAAATTATCTTAATTCGAACTAATACTTACAGATAATGATTTCGGTTGAATTCTCTTCTGACATTATCGAATGAATTCATAATCTCGAAAATATTGTTTTATTCTTAAGAATTCAATCGATATATTTATATTGCTATCTTATTTGATTATTAATTTCGACTTTAATTGATGAAAATATTCGTTAGCTCAAAAATCTGCTTGTTAGAGAAGAGTTTCGATATTTTTTGTTTGGTAGATTAAAAGCAAGAATTTTATCATGGATGTAAGTATGAAAAGTTCAGTAAGAACATTGCAATTGATGGTTCACTGAAAACTTTATTAGTATTTTTGTTAATAAGATGATCATTGTAGAATGTTGTACATAGAATGGATTTAACTCGATCTAGATTCGATGACAACTAGGAATTTATTCTACAATGTTGAAATCAACGAAATGTACCCGCGAACATACGTGAAATGGACTAATTCTAGTCTAAATAGAAACTTGTCAATGTACTAAGATGCACTAGATAGGATTGAGTCAAGTGCATTCAATTTTATGGTTTGAAATTAGAACAAATAGTGCATTCCGTATAAAGAGTTTTTAATGAAAAATGATTCGAAGAAATCGAACAACAAAGAGAAGAATCGAGACCAGAGAAATCCTACGATTTCCTAGCGATGAGTAGGAAATACATGTTCGACATCCTTTTTCAATGAACACTTNGTACCGAACATAGTAATCAAACAAGCGTTGAATGAACTTCATGAAAAGCAGAAAAAGAAATAATTATTATATACATATAGACTTCATGTTTTTTTCTTCTTCTTAGAAACACTTGAGAATTCTGTAAAAAAAAAAAAAAAACGTATTATATTTCTGAATCTCTTTTAGATGGCAATGACATATACATATGAGGAAATCTATTCCAAAGCAAAGAATGGGTATGTTGGCGATGCCAAAGTTTGGGATCACATTTATCAATACATTGTTCGTAATCCAAAAGATTTATTTTTAATAACGGCTAATCGCGTATGGTCTATTGGACATCAAATAATCTATCATGGCAATATCGATCTATTTCAACGTCTATTATGTTTATATAATGAAGCGAATCCAATAGATATATATGCGAAAACAAATGATAGACCCAAGCCAAAAACTATTCTCGATATAGCTGATGAACGTAAAAGAAAATTTGGAGAACAATATGAATATATTAAACATTTGTTTGATCAAGATAAATTCATTCAAGCATGTAAAACATTCGATTGGCCAGTTATTGATGATATGTTAAGTAAGGATTCAAGATTACTCAACGAAAAACCACCTTATTGTTCAAATTATTTCATACATTATTTAATGCACCACGGTGATGTAAGAAAATTTATTGATTACAGTGTTTTAAAGGATTCATTTAAACTTGATGTAGAAAATCATGACGGTAAAAAAGCTTTAGACTTAGCACGAGAAATGAACAATGAAGAACTTATCGCTGAACTAGAACTAATGATAAGTTCATATGAACGAGAACCCAGTCCCATTCCGAGTGATCCTAATGATCAACCAGTTACAAACATTGTTGTTCCAATTAATAGAAATTTACTTAATCCAGGAGTTCCACGTACACCAGTATCATTACTATCAGAAAACATAACACGTCAACTAGCAAAGAATTTAACGTGTAGATTAACAGAACAGATATTTGTTGATCCAGTTATAGCTAGTGATGGACATACATACGAACGACAAACCATTAAAGAGTATCTCCGTAACAATCGTGTTTCACCAGTAACAGGTGAACAATTGGATGGCGATCTTGTTGATGCCATAGCAACGAAAAATCTAATACATCAACTAAAACAACAAAAGTTAATCTCATAACTTTTTATTTTGTTTTGTCGAACTTATCTGTGTTTTTCTACACAAGTAATAAAATGTGGCAATTTTCTTTAGATATTAATAATCACAATTAACATCAAAGTGCAATATTGTCATTGAATGCATCATTAACACTTGAGTTAGTTATTGATTGGGCATAGTCTTGTCAGGAATCTGATTAAGTCTATATATTGACTTATACTTCTTGATCTAGAAGATATTTTTACTATTTCCAGTGGACATTCATGGTCAACAAAGCATTCATTGGTTGATAACGGTGATGTTAATCTTATCAAACTTAGATCTTTTTTTCAGCTTTTTCTCGGCGATGATCAGATTTATATTCGTACACTATCAATGGATGAATAATATTCTTTTTGATATTGTCATAGAACAACGAACAGCATATCCACAAATGTATAAATATGTTGAATATGTATTTCTTTACGATGATTGAATTCAAGTAACTTCGTTCGTATAAAATACTCAACAAAGAAAACTTTAGTTAGCAAATGAAAGATCTTCTTATTCGACATACTCTCTTTTGTAACATAGGATTAGAGACCTGTGAAGTCAATTTTTTTATTCCGAAACCCGACTCCGACTTCGGAGCTCCCCAAAGATCTCTACATATGATATGAAATACTGATAAAAAATTTTCTTTTTGCACATATGTATTTCCAATGAATGTTTTAACTTTGTATAATCAAACATGAACTATAATATGGCTGAAAGAGACGGTATATTGTGCGATTACATTGATTGATATCACTTCTCACTGATGACCACGTGTTTCAACGTGTGCAGTATTTTCAACTAATACAGAACACAAACCCATAATTACATAGTTGATAAAATCGATTTGAAATTATATGACATATTGCTTTAGTGATTGTTTTGTTCGTGCTTCTAATTCTTTCTCTGTGATGATTGTATTCGATGAATAAAACACACCGACATAAAGTCAATCTAGTTCTATGTTGTTTAAATTTCTGGAATTTATATATATATATATATATATTTAATTTATTCCAAAAATATTTGCCAGATAAACTTTTAATTGAACTTTTTTTTTTACAAATCAAGTTTCAGATTTCAACGTCAGATTATTGGCCATGGAACTACTCAAATATTACAGTACATTGTGGGAAGAAACAAAACAAAATTACAGTGGTACGTGAGTTTATCGTTTTATAAGGATTGAACATAGAGAAAGAACTTGAAATCAGGTTCTTGAAAGATCAAAAGCAATTAATAATACATTTCTAAAACTCGAAACTATACTATAATGCTTAATCAATGAAGATCTGTCATTACTAAAGTCTATAATTGAATTTCGTAAAAATAAGTGTTAATATCAATAATCATAGTGTTTTTTTCATATCATTATAACTAAACACTATGAAATTAATATTATCTTTACGCAATGACATCTATGTATTGTGGCTAATCAGTTAGGACTCACTACAATATTCATGATAATTTTGGAATATATGAATCGATGATAATTGAAAATGTCCCAGCATATATTTTAGTTAGACATGAACCATACAAGAGATATCGATCAGAATTAAATATCTTAAAGATCGAATTTTTTTATAGGATAGAGTAACAATTTTGTATTTAACTGCAAAGTCAAGTAACATACAAATAAATATTCCATTGAATAATTGTGTAGGTTTCCACAAAATGTCAGAAAGTACACGTTATATCTAAAACAAAAACTTTCATCAAATTTCAATTAAGATCTATAATTACTATCCTTCACGGAAATTTCGTCAATAAGAATTTAAAAGTAAACATTTCGAATTGTCACCATGAAAATCTCTTGTCTTTCGGATTCAGAATAAGTAATACACAAACGGTTATACTGATTTGCATACGACAGTTTTACTTGCACGAAAAAAATCAAACTAAAAATTTCGAATATTTTTTTCCAGGCAAAAAGAAACCTAATAAAAGAATATCTGAAAAGTCTAAGTGTTCTAGCAAACTCAGGGTAAGTAATCAGTCTTACAAAAATTGTCGGACACAAACTGAACATTATACCATTTATGTATTGAGTTTATCGTAGTTTGCAGTATGCATGATGATCTATTCATTATTGCATATCTAACTGTAAAGATTTCTCCGGTTTCAAATTATTCTCGGTGTAACAGTGATTGATGACTGACTAAGCGAATGTGTATGTTGAGGTATCAACGAGACTATGCAAAACTTGAACATCGATAATGTAATTCTATTCATTTCATATTTTAAATAAAAGTGAAAACCTCGGACTTAAGTCCGAGAGTTATGCGTACTTCAAAAAGTGAAAGAGACAAATCAGTCATTCTAGAATGTGTACACTGGTGAATCCTTTTGGGAAACCCAAAAACTACTGGTCATCTGAGACATATCTAGGCAATTTCGTTTCTGGATACAGTTTTTGTGCATTTTCAGGCGATGTTTTGTTAGAAAGCTACGATTTGGTTCAAAACTAATATCAGATTCGGAATCAGCGTTAAAAACTGAGTCGATTTATATATGTAGTGAATAATTCTGAGAGGAAAATGTTTTTTTTGAAAAAATCCCTGTACCCCACTCAGGGATTGTTTGGTCAATAATGACAATTTTTTCGATAACTCAGCCATTTCTTGCCGGATCCTTCTCACCTTCGAACTCAACCGAGATATTGATGAGACAATTCTGTGCACAAAATTTCAGCTCAATCAAATGTATTCGTAAAGAGTTTTCGTGTAAACGGACGGCCGGACACACTGACCGATTCTAGTGTACTCACTTTTTGAGTACACAAAAAACATCTTTAGCATTATGATATTTAAACGGGCAAAGATTTTTTCTTGAAGTCATTCTATAATTATTGAAAAATATGTTTAGAAATTAATTCTTATGTTTCATGAACGAATTTCCAAGCAATAAAATATCCATGAAAAATCTTTTACTCAACATGTGTCTATTGTTCAGAAAATAGGATACATATGATTTTGTTAGCATGCGTGTAATTAAGAGTTGTAAAACGATGTTTTCTCTTGTAATCCGAAAACGAAATATCCATATTGATTTCAGAATGGAAAGAATTGATTTTGAGTGAACTGTAGATAATAGTAGAGTAGTTGACCACTGTGTAAGATAGAATTTGATCTATAAAAAATTTTTTCTTGTATTTACAAGTTCTTTTTTATATCAACTAGCTGATGAGCTCATTAGGTTTCATTCGTTGTTGATTAAAAACAAAAAAATTAAAAGTTCTCGAACTTGTTTTTATCCTGCTAAATGCTTATTTTGTTCATTGAAATTTTTTCAACACTACACTAATTTGATGAAATAGACTCAACAACGAGAATATTTCTACTTGATATGTGACTCTGTTGAATCACATTACGACGTATCAAAACTAAAGAAAGTTATGTCTTGTTCTTGTCTACTAGATCCACGTACGGTCAATTTATTCATGATGGGTTCTCCAATACCATCAGCTTTGATCTGTTTGGTATATTTAATGGCTGTTTATATAGGACCAAAATTTATGGCAAATCGTTCTCCATATAAAATTCGAGAACTATTGTTAGTTTACAATCTTGCAATGGTTGTTCTATCCGGCTATCTATTCTATCAAGTAAATAACATAAGAAGTATCCATTTTTACGGGAAAAAAAGCAGAATATTTTCTATATGTAGTTTCTTGCTGGTGGTTGGTTAAATGGTTACTCATTAGGTTGTCAACCTGTAGATTACTCACGATCTCCAATGGCTATGAGAGTACGGGAAACGGAATGAAAATTATATTCAAAAAAATCTATTGTTTTGTTTTTCTTTCTGAAATAGATGGTTCATGTTTGTCATTTATTTTTTCTATCAAAATTTATTGAACTATTGGACACAATATTTTTTATAATGAAAAAAAATTTTCATCAAGTTAGTGTTTTACATGTTTTACATCATGGTATAATGCCAATAAGTTGGTGGTTTGGTGTTCGTTTTGTTCCGGGCGGTTTCGGAACATTTCATTCTTGTATTAATTCATTTATACATTTTCTTATGTATTTTTATTATGGATTGGCTGCGCTTAATCAGTCGTTTCGACAATATTTATTTTTAAAAAAGTCCATGACTTGGATGCAAATGGTTTGTACCTAAAATACAATATGTAATTAATATTAATTTTTAGATGATTTTCTTTTTAAGATTCAATTTATGCTGGTTATGATTCATACGGCACAATTATTTCTCGTGAAGTGTGATTATCCAATTTTATTTGCTTATTGGATATTTGCATATGCCATTATGTTTCTATTATTTTTTGCAAATTTCTACGTACAAGCTTATATCAAAAAGTCATTATCAGCAAAATCAAAAGTTAAACAGAACAAATTAAAAAAGAATGGCTATGAAAAAGATGAATAGGAAATCTCAATGAATTTCTTTCTCACTCCTTTGTTTTATTTCGAAAAAGAAATAATATCAAAAATTGGTAATGAGAATATGACAAGAATGAACTACTAGTCTGATGTATTCTTTGTTTCGTCCACTTATTATAATCTGAAATGCTTTTTATCCTGAGTATAATAAAAAAAAATTAGCAATAGATACATAAAGTTTTATTATTTGTTTCTTTTCCCTATTGATTATAGTAATAATGTTGATTATAATAATCATACGAATTTGATGGCAACCACGTCCAACTAGTTGGATAGGACGGTAGTAATTGAGGATTTGGTTGTTGTTGTTGTTGCAGTAAATGTACACGTTGTTCCAGTTCATCTGCAATATGAATTTTTTCTGGCTCACAAGATAAAGTTAAGTTTTGTTGTGTTTGATTTCTAATCAGATAACGTTTAGCACGTTTAGGATGTGTGTTTTGTGTTCGATTACGTTTATTAGAAAACCAAGCTTTAACTTGAGATTCTTTAATACCACCATTCGTTGCCAAATAATCTAAATCATTACGGTTCGGATATGGATTATCTTCATGTTCTGAATACCAATCGTTCATTAAACGAATAGCTTTTTCGGGTAGTTGTTTATTCGGTTTGATTGTTGTTGAAAGATGCGTTCGTTTTGTATTATCATTTTCTTGATTGACTGAAGCGAATGCACTCTAAAATAGATAATAAGAAGAAAAAAACTACAAATGAAATTCAAAACAACCAACATTGTCATCTAGAAATCTGAATGTGTGAATAATTTGATACAAAATCAATTGATGATTAGAAGAATTAATTGAGAATTGTATGATCAATGAGAAGGATCAACGATGTTCTTCAATAGATCAGAAATGATCACAAATGGACAAAGTGTAATCATACGGACAATATATCAATCTGATCTTTGAACAGTATGAACATTCATGGATATAGACTATCGTTTTTTGCAGTTGAAATTAAAATATACTATCTAAGAACTATTTTAAAATATATTTGTTTCTTTTTTTACCGATGTCTACTGAACAAATTTCGCAAAAAAAAATCAAAATTCTATCGACCATTCGAAATGCATGTTTTTCAAATTTTTGTATTATTCAATCCTAGTTCAAAATTAGATTACCATCGATAGTTACGTTTATTCAATGTTCTACGAATTTATTTTAGAATCTTCGAAAAGAAACCTATGAGTGACAATCTTGGATTATGAAGAATAATTACAAATACTATGCACTGTAGAAAATTAAAATTTTCTCAATCTACTACAACTTTCGAAGAATATTGTTTTTCTTTTGAATGATAATCCTTTCTAAGAATCTTATAAATATTTATTAAAAATAGCCTTCTTTTCAAGAAACATGCAAAGAAAAGCACATCAAATTTGAC
The DNA here is from genome assembly GCA_900239685.1 of Rotaria macrura. Lineage (NCBI taxonomy): Eukaryota > Metazoa > Rotifera > Eurotatoria > Philodinida > Philodinidae > Rotaria > Rotaria macrura. The sequence goes on along the minus strand of OENT01000244.1, from coordinate 52,934 downwards.
CTAGTTGTATATTTAAGTCATTAAGAAAGTAAAGCTATGCTTCTATGTATGTTCTACTACACGATTCATCTTATCGAATTCAAATAATGTTTTGTTCTTTATTTAGAATTCGATGAACAATGGCGCATTTAACTGTTGCATCTCTTCTTGGAAAATTCTTCATCAGAAATTCGTTAGATTTAGATACAAAAACAAAACATACTTTTTGATAGTGTTGTCAGTGTTCTACTTACAATGACAAATCAGAAATATACCATTAAGAAACAAAAATAGTCAATGTTCGAACAAAACAAGAAATCTAGAGTTTCGTAAAGAAAATATGCCTAGCCGGAGTGATGCTTTCTACTAATTACGATTTGATTCTACTGTAGCACCTATGCACTATCTCATTTTAACTCGTTTAAAATACTAATCTCGAAATTCACATTCTTACTTCATTTGACATAGGTTGATCGTATTGAGATGCATAAAACATGATGATTGCTGAATGAACGATTGAGTTTTGTTCAATGTATTACTTGTTGTTGGTTTTTCAATTAATGAATGAATATTCATTCACATAACAGAATGTAATATAGACGTGATCGAAAAAAAATTCGATTCGTGTTCTTCGTTTTTTTTTTTCGCTTCTCTTCTTTCTTTTTCTATTTTGTTATAATAATTTGACCAATGAAATTAATTACGAATGTTGACGAAGAGAGAAAATTATTAGCTGCGCACCAGGTAAATTGATATCCATAATGAACACATCATGCCACCTAGCTCGATATATATATTTGTGTATAGAACTGATCGAATTTTTTCTTACTATGCTGGACAAATTTTAACACGGCAATTAAGAAAGTCTGATAATCATTGTAGGCGTAGTTTGAATACGTGTGTGAAACACATAGTTAATTAATAGTACGAATAAATATATGGAAAAGCAATCGTAGGTATGAAGCTGACGTCAATGATAATTTATTGATATTTTTTATTGTTTTATGTTACGAACTATGATTATTAAAAATACAACTGCTCGACAGTGATTTATTTCGCCATGAATATGAATTCTAGACATGGAATTTTTATTTTCATTATAGTTTCATAGAAATTAATCTATCGTGATATTAACATCCCATTTTACTTTTCTCCGTCAACTTAATTCTCATGAAGTTGATCAATTTGAAAATTTTGTTTTGAAGTTAAAGTTTGTGTCAAAACGAATATGAATGTACATAGGAGTAAATTCTTTAAGATAAATTGAACAGAGACTTCGAGTCCATGCATCTACAAAATTTAATGATCACTGTAGAGATCGATAAAACTCTGAGAATTTTCATAGTAATAAAACATTTTCTTTTGTTTGATGTATTGAGATGAGTCTTCATTCAAACAATCGTTCGTTCGTTATTTAGTGACGTATAAATGACATGAATAGATTTTTGGTGAATAATTTTGTTCTAATAATACATAGAATGTTTGCAAAGTTTCTCATGTAAAAATGAAAGAAGATATTTAATTCGTAAATCAATTCAATTATAGTGGCGTGTTTATTTTATGTTGCTGTTTCATGCTATTCCAATATTTTAACATCGGAAAATAGTTTTCATGACATTTTTGAAGATCTTTTGATTTATATTTGAAGCAGAAATTCAGCATAGAAATATCATATTTAATATAATTGGAAAGAACGAAAATGACATGAAAAAAAATCATTAGACCGAACGAAAATTTCCTTTTTTTTGTTTTTCAATCTCAGCAAGACATTGTCATGAGAGTAATATGAGCTTTGAACAGCAGTTATTTATTGAATAGACTTCGTTGTAGAGATGAATGACATGAAATTCTCCATGAGAATATTGAAGAAGTAACTATTAATTATAAATTGATTTCTGTTGAGAAGACAAGACGATCAAGACTACTTGTCAATATTAAGATAGTAAAAAAATATTTATTTTTATGTCTTCAACTTTCTCTTATGTCAACTTTAACTAATTGAATTTGTTCAAGATGCAAAACATATCACATGAACTAGAGAACTTTGTTTTTCTTCTTGATTCATAAGAAGACGAAGAAAACAGGAAAATTCTATGTCTCGAAACACAATCGAGCAATAAAAATTCTATGCAAAATATAATCGTGATGAAAAACAAAAATGAAACAGAGATTATACTTTCGTCCTATTAAAATCAATGATCATATAGTATTTATAATTGTTCAACAATAACTAACTCAGATATAATATGTTTGAATATATCCAACTATGAACATAACTTACTGATGTTAATGAAAAATAAAAATTTTAAATTTTAAATTGAAGAAGAATCTATAGTATATGTAGTCGCAATAATCGTCGTATTCTTGTCTTCGTTATTAAGCATACCAAAAATATTATCAGACAAACTATATGCCTACAGACTTCGAAACTCTAAACAATTAGAAATAATCATCATGATGAAGAAGATCGATCGAATTGAGTGATTCATGAATATGTTTTTAGAGAATTTTCCACTCGGCTTTTTTTTTTTTATTGTAGTCATAAAAGCGAATACTATGTTTTATATTGCATAATTATATTATCATAAGTTTGTTAGATCGATTATGGTTATTCACTGTTTTATCAATCAACATAGAAGTATACCAAACAGATTTTTCTGAAAAGGATTATAACTATCCAAGAAGGAACAAACTTCGATGAATAATATTTTTCCAGGCATGCAAGGATTATTTATCATGGACGTATATTAATTTACGTTATTGTTAACTTATTGTAATAGGAATATATATATATATTTTAATACACGAAATTGACAAATATTGAAATAATCCTTCTTCTTTATACTCACGAGAGAATTGCTTCGACTAATTCATCGTTAGTGAACACATAAAGAGAATCTATAGAATATTCTAGTCTCAAAAGAATTTCAATCTATCGGCTACATTTAAAGAACCATGGGAATATTCACTATAGCACATAGGTCCACAAGTAAAATTTGGCCAAGAAATTAATTCTTGTTTATGATTCATAACGTTCGAATATTCGATTACTTCAGACATAGTCCAATAGATTCTGAATATTTCGACAAGAACTTGTATCTAAGACAAATTAAAATATTATGATGATGTAAATTATCTGAGAAAAACATTTCCCTATCATTTATATGAGATAAAATTCAGCAAAATTCCCATAATCCAATAGGCATGGAATATGGACGAGAATCCTTTTGAGAATTATTCTTATCTATAGATTCTATTTCGATATATACGAAGAAAACGTCTTTCGAACTTGTGAATCTCTTTTAGCGATTCTCTTGTCAGATTAAAAATTGAATTACACAAAGCAATAATGAATAAATTCATCTATAATAACAGAGCAATATATTTACAATAAAAGCATCTTGTTCGTAGACATAGGGATTTGCCATGTAACTTTTAATTAATTATCTATTCTGATTAAATTATTATATGAATCTTATCAATATATTTCTGTATGAAATTAAAAGCGTACTGTCAAGTTTTTCATGTAGGAAAAGATGATCTCACATAGAATACAAGTAGATACCATGTATATATGCATGTCGGAATGTAGTCAGTACGATAAAACTATTGTCGTACGTTTCCAAATGACATAAATAATTGTTTGTTTGTTTTTTTTTTTATAGAAATATCATTTTCCTGTTTTGTTTTGTTTTTAAATACTGTCCCAAAAAATTTGGTTATTGACAATAAAAGTCAATACAGTGATGTAGAAAAACAGAGAGAATGAAAGAAAGAAAGAAAGAAAGAACAACAATCAACTATACAAAAAAAAAAGAAACACGAAGAAGAGAAGAAAGCAAGAACGTGATTGCCATCATTCCACTTATTTTTTTTTTCATTGTTCTAATTTATGACAATCTAACATAGATAACATGCACATGTATATATATATATATATATATATATATACATAGAAAGATGTTTTCTCAGTTATGTTCTTCTTTTGCGTTTTTAGCCAACAAAAACATACATGCAAACAATATGATGGCATTCAATGTCACTGTTCGTTTAAATGCAGACGGAGACGACTAAAAAAACGAGAAGAAAAAAAAAACAAAACTCGCATAGACACACACAACAAAAGACAAAATGAGGAAAAAGAAAGAAAGAAAAGATGAATTAATCACAGTTGAGAGACGGGGAATCGGATGTCGCGCGTGCGCATGAGAATAAAACCATGTCTAGATTATAAAAAAATATACATATATAGAAACACTTTGATTCAATAGCGGCGATGATATACGTGGGCATCTGACGCCCAAACAAAAAAAAGAAGAGGAAAAAAATCCTTCTTGAACAAGACTTTGATATTTGCTTTTTGTTTTCTACGCGACAACAAGTGCATCCGCACTGTGGAATGTGTCGTGAAGATAGAAATCAAAATAGTTTTGGATAGAACAAAGAGAAGAAAAAAAAAAAGAAACGTTTAGGTAAACCGGGATAGACGCTTATGATACGCATTTATCAAGTGTTTGCGTCTTCGATACGTAGTAGTCGTCGATATATTTGTGAATTAATAAAACGTGGATAGGAGTCTCGATGCATAAGAGTATATATTTGTAGTTGGGCTTCGTCGAATGTATGTGGCGATGGTTCAACCATATTTTTATTGATTACTTCTCGCACTCGGCTATCTAGACTTACCTGAAATTAATGAGCAAACACAAAGAAACAAGAACATATGATTTAAAAATCTAGATACAACTGTGTTTTTTCTCTCTTACTTCTTTCGGAGACAATATTGATATATAATCTTCATAGATTAATCTTGCCTTTTCTTCGATTATCTCAGGATTCTGTTCATTTTTTAAGGATTCACAGGACATCCAAAATAGAAAATTTTCTTCACTGTATTCGGATCGTAAAAAATCACGAAAATAACGACGACCGGCTACAAAACCAAGTTAGAAAAAGATATAGATGATTCATTTCTTTTCTCTGAACAAAGACTTTAACATTTACATACCAGGACACAACATTAATTTGTCAAAGGACTCTGCCCAACTTTTCACTTCCTCGATAGATGGTCTATTTATAGACGAAAAAAGAAAAACGTGTTTTGTTTAATTGAATATACAAGCAGTCAATAACGTTGACTAGAAATACGTACGGTTCTCCCAGGTCTATAGGTTCAGCTGGTTGACGACTATCGTCGGTGCGCACGGTTAAACTAAAATAACAAAAACAAAAAGCAAATAAAGACAAGAAAATAAATAGCTTGATATATTTTGAATAATAGATGTTTTAAATAAGAAATGTAAAGAACAGATGTATTGTTTAAAGTTACTTTTTTGTTCCTGTTAACACTCTTCGAACATTTTCAGGAAAGACAAAAACAAGATGTTCGAGAACGCTTTTTCCGATTCCACGATTTTGATTTGTTCGAAGATGACAATGACCGTCATCAAGCGAAGTTGACTTATGTCTATTTGAGAGATTCTTTTTCGAACTAATTCTTCCAATCAAAGCACCATCGTTGTCAATATCTACAGTTTGTATTGCATGTCTGTTTAATATTGATATTGTAGATGCAGATGTTGGCTCCGTTGAATTTTCATTGACCGTATTCAATCCTGTTGTTGTTGTTAAACTAGTTGATAGTGATGATGAACTATTACCATTTGATATATATTGATAATGAGAATTACGAAAAAATGTTTGAGGAGAACGCACGGTAGTATTCTTTAATGCTGATGCCGAGTGTGATGTACTCATATGATTTTTTGATGTCCATGTTTTTGTCGATGACGATTGTTGTTGATTAGAACTTCTATTAGATCTTGGAGATGTATCTGTATCACATGTAACAGATATTGCACTTGATGTATCAGGTATTGAACGATGTGTTCGATTTCTATGCATAGTATGCGTTTCCTTACGAGTGTTATCATTATGATTATTATTGTTGTTATTATTTGTATTACTTAAACTAACGCCGACTTTAGTACGAGCCACATGTTCTGGTACAACTTGAGTCATTTGATTGTCGAGAATTTTGAAATCCGGAGATATTGAAATATGATTCGTTGTTATGTTAAATGATTCCGGATGCCAATAATCTGGCCACAAGACTAGACTTGAAAAGTCACTTTGATGTGACAAATAAAATGACGGATACTGCTCGGATTCCATAATCCATCTTTTGCCATCGACACAAAATAAAAATTATTATTAATTCTTCTCTTGTGTCTATGCGCGTCTTCTTCTAGTTCGCTTGTCTTTTTTGTATCTTCAATGACGTTGAAATGAAAACGACAGTAACAGTCAAAGTTTCACCACTATCATCATTCTTACTGCACCACCGGCAGAAGCAGCGCTAGCGAGAGTGACATGTTCTTTTTTTTTTCTCTCGTTCTTTTTTAGCTTCGCGCACTACTAACAAGAACTTCACATCAAAAACAAGCCCGACGAACGAGAGAAGCGTAGGCCTAGTTTTTTTTTTCTTTAGCTAACATGATTTAGCTCATAACAACTCTAGAATGATAAAGATGACGACAAGCCGAGAACGAGAGTCGTTGTTGTTGTCGATGGCATTGAACACTCTCTTTCCTTCTTGTGGATACCCAAAAGCAAAACACCGGCGATGCCAGTCAAGGAAAGACAAAAAGAGGAAAAACAGAAAGTACAGATATGTCTCTAATCGGATTAGCAGAGGGTAAAAAAAAAGAAGAAGACGAACAACATAGAGAAAGAGAAAAGACAGGGAAGAAACGTTTCGTTTGCTCTTGTCAAAGTGATAGTTTCATGAGAAGGAAAAAAAGAAGCAATCTTAGTGCTGAAGAAGTAGTGATATGTAGTACACACACACACAGAACATGCAAGCAGCAGCTTTGTTATCGAATTATTGAACACAGCAGCGAACTACTTTCACATCGTTTCTCCCAGTAGAAATGCAATTAGAGTTTATAGTCTATCGTCAAGAGTGCATCTGTTGTCGAAATATGTGTATCTATGTGTTGTTTGACTTTCAACAGAGATAAGAAGACGTGGAACAAGAACAAGACGAAGAAGAAAAAGAAGAAGAAGAAAAAAAAAGTCGATCGACAGCAATGATGAAAGTAAACTGACTAAATTAGAACAGAACCTATTATTCTTGTCTTTCCGAAACGGAAATCATATTTGCCAAACGTGAGTCTCCTCGTTTGTGTTTTCATTCGCACATCATAAGAAGAGCAGCATCACAGAAAAAAAACAAAGAAAAGAAAAAGAAAAGAAATCAAGAAAAAAGAAGATATACAAAACATCAAGATGTTAATAATCAAAATATCAAACCTACTTTGGATGACGTCGAATGGAACCGAATGGGTTAAATTTGAAATGTTTAATCATGTTCTTTTCACATGCACATGCGCGCTAATACAAACGCGCAAGTTCACCTGGAGGACTGAAGAGGAGTAGGGGACCAGAGTTTTTTGTATAGATGAATGTGATGCTGCTGTCTGTTAACGTGCAATGATGAGGAGACCGACGTCTAAAGCAAGACAGATAGAGAAGAAAAATACTACGATTATACACAGATCAACTAACGACTCAAGAAAATAAAAGTAAACAGTAAATAACAAGTGAACCGAGCGGGAAAGCAGAGGGAAATGAACTAATTTGCTGCGCAGTGTAAAATAGAAATTAAAACATGGAGGAGGAAAAGGGTTAAAAATATTCAAGTACATACCACGAACAGGAACAACAGCAACACCAACAAAAACAACAAGCTTTAGAGGCTTGATCACTATGTGAAGGCGATGAATTCAATGGATCTTGCTGATTAGAAGGTATATTTGAAGGTGTTGGTTGTTGACGGCGTGATCGATTACTTTCGTAAATTGATGAGTTCTCTTGATTTGAATGACGTGAGCTCATAATCTATTAACACAAGAGAGAAAGAGAGAAAAAAAATAGAATTTCTATTTATTCGATTTCAATCTTTATTTTCTCGTACTTTACGGAAGCAATTCTTATGCACTTCTTCAACTTGACCAACAAAACCCTCAGTGAATCGAAAAAAGATGTCAGCAACTGAAAAAATCAGCACCGAACAGGAGGGTATTGTAGACGAAGTAGAAGGATAACAGCGACGGTGTTGTTCTACTACTACTGTTGTTGGTGACGAACTATTCGACAATAAAGTTGATGCTATTTGTTTTTTCCTAACAGAGAAAAAAAATATACGTTGATATATACATATATATTTATATATATACATGCACATATATATATATAGATATATATATATATATATATATATATATGAATATATATATATCAATTAATAGTATACAATCATATTAACGAGAAGAAAAGAAAAACATTATTGTATATTAAGAGCACTAGAGATAATAACTTGACGTATATTTTTAATCGTTTTCTTTTCCATATAAAAGATAAGAACAGTGATGATCAATGTCTCAGGATAATCGAGCTAAAACGATGTACATATGATCTCTTTTCAAATGGAAAAACTAGTTACTTAGATGTAAATATATAAAGAAATGTCAAGAAAGGACAAGCTCGTTTTAGTTTTTGATTGAATGATTTTTCTTTTGTCTTCAATTTAAGTCGTGTCAAATTATTCTTTGTTATTTTCTCAATCAAGAAAAAGAAATTGTTTTTTTTTTACATTACGGCATAAGATATGACTTGTAAATTTACTTTATTATTAGAGAAAAACATAGAAATTTGTCTACATAGTATGAAATTTCAGACAAACATAATTGTTTGATATTTAGCTTTGAATTAAGATTTACTCTTCTTATTTAATTTTTTCTGTAAAAAGAGAATAGCATAATCAAGAACAAGCGAAGAGAAAACATATATAGTATATAAATATATATATTCATACCTAATTGGAGATAATTTCAATGTTCGTGGGGTCTCTTTGTAAAACACGAACATAATGCGATAGTCGCGTTCGTGTTTTGTTAGCGTTCATTGAGGCGTCTATAAATAAGAGAAGAAAATGGCCAAGATAACACAACGATTTTATAAGGCGAAGGTTCTTCGCTTTGCAGATCTACTTTGTCATAGTGAGAGCGAGTGTCTCATCACGAATAAAAGGAAAAAAAGAGAGAAAGAGACAAAGAAGGAGACGATGGTTAAGACTATGCACAGACGTGCTGTTTTCTTGTTGTGGCTTCTTCCTCTTTTTCTTCTTCTGCTCTTTCTCTCTTCGTGACATCATCAGTGCCATCATGATGACTTACCATGCAGTGAAAGAAAGAACAAAAAAAAGATACAAGTAATGATACAGGTTGGTCTTGAATTTGAATAATTGAAAGCAGCGTTTTGTCTACTGGTCTATATATAAATATATGTATATATATATTTATATATATTTATATACGTATATAAATATATGTCTGTGTGGGTGTGCCTATCTACGATGTGAAGACAATTGTCGACAATAATTGATCATGATCTACAACAAAAAAAGAGACGTAAAACAAAACAATATCTCATACAATGTTCAATCAACGCTTCATTCTTGTGTGCTCGGATTATATTGATGCATATTACCTTCAAGTTTATGGCAGACTAGTTAACAAGGGAGCTCTTAACACTATTCTCAATTATTTTTGTAGAAGCAGTAATAGCTATGAAGAGAACAAACAGACGCACGCGCACACATATGTAGGCGAAAGAATGGGAGGTTAGAGAGAGAAAGAAAAAAAAAGTCGAGAGAAAATAACGATGAGATGATAATGATGATGATGAGAATGTGTTCGACCATTTCTTTATATTCCATTACGAAAATCCTAACAATTATTTCAAATAAAAGAGAAAAATAGAAGGAGTAATAAGTGGTATGCGATCTCGTTTTATCAGTCACAAAATGTGAAAATCATTGTTATCATCACTATTATAAATGAAATGAACGGATAAATAAACTATACAACTTCACTAATCAACAAACTATAGCTAATGTGAAAAATACAAAAGAAAAGTCATTACTGGTTGAAATCTCGTAGGAATCTCATGGTCTCTTTTTTTTTCATGTATCTAACATCGAATGATGAAGAAAGAGAATAATTTTGGTTAATTCTTTCTTTTATAGATAGAAGAATTATCTGTGCGTGTGTCTCTAAAGCAATACATATAGATTCTATTAAATATATATATATATATATATACATACATAGATAGATAGATGGATAGATATACAGATATATATGGCTCTGTTAATTTGGCATTGGTGACATTTGCCAGTCATTCAGTAAGATTACTGACTCTACTGGTTTTGTTGTTATTTCCGATTCGGAATGAACTACTAATCAATCGATTTTCTTCAATACACATTGATAAATAGAAGTTAACTGTACTAAAGGTTGCATGTAGTTTTGTAAAATATTAGTATAGTGCTCATTAGTATACGATATAAATACACCATAATAAACTCTCTAGTTTACCTTACTTACTCTAACAATGTTCATCCTTTTTCTGTCGTTTTTATTTTCTGCTGACTTTTTTTTTCATCAGACAAATGGGTAAGCAAGCGAATATTACAAAAGGAAGAGAGAGAGAGAGAGAGAGAGAGGGAACTGAGGGAGTGAGAGAAAAGGAGGGAAAGAAGCAAGGAGTAATTAGTAGAGACGAGAGACTTCGCTTCTTTTGTTGTCTTCTCTTCTCGTGTTCTTCCTTGTATTTTTTCTGTTCTTTCTTTAGTTTTTTCAATCAGACAAAACACTTAAATGCAAAGAGCGTGCTTCCACCTGCTAGGAAATAAAAAGGAAAGACGAAGAACTATCGCTGGTGGAGTATCGAACAAGAAGCGCACATGCCCACGCTCACACGCACGCACATTCATTCGTCTAGTACCGCTTCATGTGAATAAAGGATGCTGATGGTAATTGTTACAAAAGAAGTAAAAGAAATATCAGTAAAGAATAAAAAAAAAAGGAACTATGAGGGAAAAGGAGAAGCAGAAGATGCTATACATATATTGAATTAGACAAGGTAGACTTTATGTCGAACATCATCATCTCAAGTTTCTCTAGTCAGTAGATACAACATGCAAACTAAAAATAACGATCACGACGACAAGAGAAGAAACAAAAAGAAAACGTCTATTGCGTGTATGTTGATTACAGTGCAATATACAATTGACAATGCACTAAGAAGAGAAACCATTGTTTTTTCCTTTTCTTCATTTTTTATCGTTAAATAGTTGCCATTTAAAATGAACTTACTTCAGTTCCTTCCCGTAATTTTCTATTCCTAAATCAACACATAGACAAATATACATACTCACATGGTATTGATAGTGGTGGTGCGCAAGATGGCAGCGAAGTCTGATGATGGTGATATAGAAAAACGGAAAGGAAAGGAAAAAAAGAAGAAGAGAAAATGCATGGCAATTCTACTATTATTCGTTAGTACTCTTTTCTCATCAATTTCTAGCTGCTGTTACTGCTGTTGTTATTGTTTATGATTTTGGCAACCATCTTGCATCGTCTCCCATTTTCTCCTCGTTTTCCTGATCGTATGTGTTAGAGAGAGAGAGAGAGAGAGGGAGTGGAAGTCTTCTACGTCCACACATCTATCCATCTATCGTCGGCATCGTTGTTCTCCTACGTCTCTCTTTCTTCTTCTTCTTCTTCTGCAGTTGCTGCTACTACTACTTCTCTTTTGTTGTACACAATGAAAATTGACACGAGAATTAGAAATGACGGAGAGATGATGAAAACGACGACGACACTGCTTCTTTTCTTATTTTTCTGCACGGTTTCTTTTTCTTTCTGCTTAGTGTGCGGGAAAACGCATCAATATAGTTTGTTAGTAGAACGAGTTTTAGATCGACATGAGTGAAGAACATAGAAAAGAAACGAAAGGAAAGGAAGAAAAAAAAAGGAAAGCTAAAGGGAAAAGAAAAAAATACAGAACACAATTCGACTGACGTCTCCTTGTCATTTTGAATAAAAATGTGAGAAGTAAACAAGGTCCATAGCTCAATTTGTCTTTCCATTCTTTTTCTTTTCCGATTCTCAGTCGCTAAGCTGGAAAAAAAGCGCCAACCACATTGAGATGTTGTTCTCCGTCACATCCTTTCTTTCATTTAAAGGTTTAGCACGATAGCGAACTATCGCCAGTCGAGATGCCAATGGGAGATGGAAAGCGCGCAAGAGAGATGTTGTAATCTGTTATTAGTTTTCCTTTTCATTTCCGTTCTGGCACGCGCACATATAAAGTCCAGCTGTGTTCTATACAACGAACAAACAATAGAGAAAAATATATATATCTAGTCAATAATGTTATCGAGTGTAGTAGATTATAAAGGCAAAATAAAACACAAAAAAAAAGAAAAGAAGGAATATCATTCATGTCTTATTGGTGAAACTATTGATTGCTTCCATATAAAATCTGCTTTACGCATTGATTTTCGTTGTTGATCATTCGTCATTAATGATGGTGTACTTCGAAATGGTGTCTGTTTCGGTGTCACTGATGGACGATATTCTTTTAATGCAGATAAAGATAATGGTGGAAAAACTAGAGAAAATAAGATAGAAAACAAAAGTTAAGCTCTAGATAAAATTAATTAACGGGTGGAGTGAATTTCTTACCATCACGTTGTATGCTTGACGTACTTGAATTTGATTGACCATTGACAGAAGAATTATCTGCACTAAATAATGATTCAATATGTCTTTTATTTATTTCATCTTTGAAATGTAAATGACGACCAGCTTTTCGACGATAGACTTCACTATGTTCATCATGATCTTTTAAAAATTTAACATGATATTTTTTTTCTTTATGTGCAAGATGCATCGAGTCGGCGCGAGTAAACTTTACTCCACATTCGAAAAATTCTTCTTCATCTTGATTAGAATATCTTGAAGTATTCTTCAAAAAGTAAATGAATGAATTCGGAAATAGGAAAAAGAAAAAAATAACTAAATTATACTTGTAATGCATTGGAAAAATATTTGTTTACACTCGGATCATCATTTAATTGCTGTAAACTATTGTTAAAACCAGACATTTTTAACAAATTTGCTTTTTGTTCATTAAGTTTTGAAGATCGAAACAACAATAGAGACTAAAACAAAATGCCATGATGCCCTTTATATTTTTTAACATGTTTCATAAGAACAAATCTCTTGTTGATGTCCTTTTTTCTTTTAGCTGATTATTCGCTCGAGAGATTCCCCTAAGCTATTTTAATCTTTCTATTGATTATGATAAGATCTTTCGTTTTTTCTTTTTTAATTTTAATTAATCTTCACTGTTTTTAGATTATAATCAAAAAACATATGTACCTGTTGAGGATTTATTAAAACATCATTAGCCAGGTCTAGATAACGTTTAGCAAAATCTATATCTGAGCTATTTCGTACGTATTTTTCAAGTGCATAACGTGGAGATTGTTGTGCAACTTCTTGCCGCACAAATGCCTGATATGAAGCCTATATATATATATATATTGAGATAAATATGAAATAATATTTTATATAAGAAAAAAGAAAAAGAAAACAGAAATAAGCGTGCATATAATGTGAATACATAAGCATTATATAAACAAGCATACTTCAAGATCGGCACGTGATAGCGATTGCGTTGTAGTCTTATAATGTACCAACGTACGCAATCGCTTTAAGTTCTCTTCTTGTTCATCATAATTGACTGCAACAATGTAATAGAAGGTTGGAATAAAAGAAAGGGACACAAAGATCAACAACAAAAATAAAAACAATAGTAATTGAGAAATAATTATTTAGGGTACAGAACAAAACGTAGTAAACAACGCAACTAGACGGACCTTGGCCGTCGTGTAGATAGCTATTCGTGGGGGTCTGTATTTAAATGCATCACCCTCTAAATAAACAGAGACAAACACACAAATCATCAAGTTTTAGGTTAATACTCTTATGTATCAAACGAAATGAACAATAATTCCTTATTTTTTTTATTGTTCATCAAAATTTTTAAAATGAACGAAAAGGAAAATGTACTTTAGTTTCATATTGCATCACGAACATTTGCTTTGAATAAATTCTTATTTGCATTCGTGCAGAATTCAATATATCCTAGTTTTTGTTTTTTTTATGGTACAAAACTTTTCATATCGTGTAAACTTCATTTCATATTGATTCAACTATATCAGATGAATCATGAAACTTTTAAATGACATGCATAGCTACTGATTTTTCTATCCAAAAAATGAACAACACGGTGGACGTTGTACGAGAACAGTCGATGGTAAATAAATGAAAAAAAGAAGAAATATTCATTTAGCCTTTGTCACTAATAAGATAAAATGTAAATGCATTAATGTAATCAATTAGAATTTAATTTTCTCCATTGAAAAGTTAACTTCACTTTTTTTTCTTTTTGTTTTTCATAAGTAAAATCCTTAAGACGATGCCATTAGGATCGAGTAATGATATGTAGTCATGATATTAACAAGAAAAATTCATGCACTTGGCAGTGAGCATCGATAACAGTTTGTTCTCTTGCACATTTAAAACTCTTGAATTTAAATAAAACATTATTTTGATGGCTTCTCCTCCCTCAAAATTGATGAATCGTCATCAACTCTTACATACATAAATATACATAAGAGTATTATGAAAATATGAAGAACTACAATCTACGATTCTAATTTCTTTTTTTAATTTTACCATATTTTAGATTCATGTGAAATATCTGATGATACATTGGTTATATACTAATAGTGAAATGAATATGATTAAAGTAAAAGATTTCTAATATAGTCTTCGAGCAAATGAAATGTTTTTCCTATATACATACGACGTTTTAAATCGTCGAGCGATAGCTGTTGACGATTTTCATTTGTTTTAGGCCATACATAATTGTGCGCTGTCGTCGGATCGAATATGTTCGATAATTTTTCTAATAGATTTTGTCTCTTTTTAGATAATTCAATCTATATGATACGTATGTCTTGGTTTCATTGTAAAAGTATGTTTGTTTTTCTTACTTCAATTTCAGAACCAGCGGTGCTTTTCGACATCTTGTCTCGCACTCGAAGTTTGAAATTAAACGCATGTAAAAGTGGTATAATTACTTGAATTCATCAGTTTCTATAGAAACTTAACAGTTATACCAAACTAAGACTTCATTGTAAAATTTCATTATGATATTTTCAAAAATTAAAAATAATTGCATTCCTTAAAAATAAATAAAAATTTCATTTTAAAATCTTGAACAGTGACATCTTTCATTCAACTATGAATTGAGAAAAAAAATAAATGAATACATGCACCCGGGAAAAATTAATTACATATGATTCAATATACATTTACTCTAAGTTTCACATTAGTATATCTATCTCACATATGAAACAAAGGGAAATTTTATTTTCTCAGTACGGATAAAAAGATTGTGTTATGTTGGATCGAATAGTCAATAAAAAAAAAAGATTATGCCTTGTGAAAGATCAGTTCGGATAATAGCGAACGTGACATGAAACGTGGTTTAAGTCTCTGATATGTAGAATGAATACTATTAGGGTACGTCAAGGTTTCACCCGCAAAAATTCAAAATAAAAGTAGCTAAAATAAATCCGCCTTGAATAAATGTCCCCGAAGATCTTCAAATGGACTTATATATGAAAGAGAACAGTATATTTGAAAACCCACACATTGACCTGACATTAATAATTATATCAACGTAGTGCTCGGTTTTAATGAAATATCGTTGGTGACATATGTATCTTAGAGAAAGATTTTTCATATCTATTCCCCGAAGTACAATGCGAATGCATATCTTCTTTCAGGGTAATTTCGAATATACATTACTATGATCTCATGATAGTCTATAAAATTCAGTAGATTCTTTTTTGAAATGGAATACATCCATCATTTATTTTTTCTTTTGCAAACAAAAATGTCGTTTTTAATATCAATCTACCATATAGTTATTAACAGACAAGAAGACTCGTAGAACATTTCTCTTTCCATGCAGAAAAATTACAAGCGATGCATTGTTGCCATTGCTTTATTATTGCTATTGCACTCGATTCAATTCAATAATTGATACAGATATTTGTGTTGTTGAGAACAATATACAATCTTTGATGAATTGCTTTATCAATCAAACAATTCACAAGTATTAGTTATATAATTATTGACATTTAAGATTTCTTGTATGACAAATAACATATGATATTCTATATTTTAAGATATCGAAGAAATAAATTTATCAAGTTTCTTTCTTTTGAAGTAGAACCATGTGGACGAATCTATGATGTCGAAAATAAAGAGAATATATTTCGGTGTATCAACAACGAACGTTTATATATACTAATGTAGAATCTTTACATGTTCAAATACAGTATTTAACACTATTGGTAAATCAACAAATAGAATTCTGATCGGAGATCTGTGTAATTTATCTGCCATATGTTAAAATCAATGATTCAAATAAATGAATAGTTAGAACATTTTTTCCTATAATTGAATCCAGTGAAATCTTTCATATGTTATCACTGTCAACTAGTATATGTAATTTGGAAAGCTTTGTGGCTAAATAAGATGATGTTTTTCTTCTTGACAACAATGTATTGATTCAACTATTTGAAACATTTTTACTAATCATCAACAAAAAACATAACAAGATCGTACACAAAGTTTTTACCATCAGAACATACTCAAAAACTTGTTTTTCTTCGTTTACATTTGAGTGAACGAGCAATTAGAAAACATATTATTCATATCAAAGAGATTCATACTACTCACATGATCAATAGTAAACGACTACTATTCATCGTTAGGAAGTGGTCAGGATAGACAGATAATCACATATAAATATTTTCCTGCAAATGATTCTAAGATATACTCTCAATTCTTGTTTTTCGTCTTGACCACAAATTCTTGGTGCTCCAGCTCGGATACATGACGTATGATATTTTTTGGTTGTCGGATAACACCAAATAACTGCATGGTACAAATATTTTCATCGAATAAAAAACAAGAAACATATATTATCAGAGAAAGAGTTATTTACTAATTCATGTACAATCGTTTCTTCGTTGCGACTATTTATAGAATCCATATGAAATTAGTATAAGCATTTATTATTCAATCTTATGTAAAGTAAGTGCTACGAATTGCAAAAGAAAATTCAATAAACATAATATAGTTTTTGTCGAACTTCTAATGTAAAAGCAATACTAACTACAATTACTTTAAATACATACAAATAGTTTTATTTTTGAATTATAATATTAGAATTTATAACACGTGCAATTATTGATCACGAATACGTCTAATTCAACAGCGCTGTTCGACGACTTGAAATTGTAGCTGACAGAAATAAAACATAAAAATCAAATGAATTTTCTTATCAACATAGAATTGCATTCGTATTGGATAAACATAAATTAACAATATTCAATAGTGATTGAATGACGTATGCATGGAATAATAAACGTATCAATATTGAAAACGCTAATATTATAGCGACACTTAATGCACGTACAAATTTTATCGCGACGGCTAATTCAATTGCTTGATATTATAATAATAATAAAATTCGGTTCGTTGCGACTTAATATTAATATGATAGAACCAATTATGGAAATTTTAAATGATTCTGTGATTTTCTCGACGTATAGTCTCGAACTACAAAAGTCGATTCTTTCCGTTTTGTACTACGTCTCATCATTTGAACACCACTGATTGTCATTGTCTACCTTAAGAATACTAAAGACGAACTTCTCGAAGGATTGAATACATTTTATAAATCGAATCGTAATTACACACTTGTTTTAATCTCCTTTCTATTGTCGTCTATTTTAATTCGACTTGAATTTCAACGAAGACTTTGTTTATAAGATTCTCATATGATCTATATCATTCTCAAGAGTAGATACTTATTAGAAATTAACCATACACAATTTAATAGAAACTGCAGTATTCAGATGTCATGTTTCAGAAAAAACAACATATAATTTCTATTGCTAGTGTCTCACGAATTTATGTGTTCAAAACGTGACATAATAATAAGATTTTATTTCAATCTTTTTTTTTTCATTTAATCATTCTATTAATAATAAGTATATCATTGATGAGTATACCTCGTGAACTCATTGCACATTTGTGAAACATGGCCATGCACAGACATAATCATGTGAAATGAACGATAGAAAATTTTTTAATGTATGCAAACAAACAAATTTTAACTTAAAAATGTAATAGTTTGACAGAAAATTAGTTTATGAAAACCAACAAGATGCAAATGATATGTTTATTCTGCTATTGGATTTGTTAATCGAAATATTAAAGAACAAGAGAATTATGGAAATTGTCTATAGCTTGTCAATGATCGATAAAATTAATAATCGTATATTTATTTCTTTTCTATTGAATATAAATCTACTATAGGCAGAAACTGAAATGAAATACTCATGATATTAGATATTATGTTTCATGATTCAATAGAATTTGCCGATTGTTAAATATAGGTTAATAATAACTACTATGTTGTCTTTATTTCTTGAAAAAAATTAGAAACAAAGAAAAAAAGAATACAAAATAATGTCTATTGAGAACTGAAATGAGTATCATACGTTTTTTCATCAGTTCTACATGGTTGAAAAAGATAATCGGTCCAAATACTAGTATTAGATTATCAGTATGTCTAACATTAGTATTTGAATAATTACAAATGACAATATGATATTCATGTGAATGTTTTATGACAGCAGATTGAATCATTAACGAATTCTCAGTACTAGAAAAGTTCAACTATGATGTATTCAATCAATCATCATAGCAGACACTTTATTTTCTACACTAGATTTACACTATTACGACAAGCCTTATTTTAATCCTTCGATTTTGGCAATCTGTTCTGATGAACATGTATCATATGCCTTTAGTTTTATGAACTGTTGTTATCAATTTTCCAAGACATTATTTGTCAAATGTGCCTCATGGAACCATCGTTGTGTCTAGATCAACTCTCTTGATCAAGACTAAAGAGTTTGACAGAAATACCTAACTGCTGACATCTACAACAGATAAATACAACCAACCTCTGACAAGTAGTTACATTTATTTTTTTGACATATGACCAATAGGAAGACATTCGTTTATTAGTTGCTCGTCTGACACTCACGTGCGTAAATTAATAGATTAATTTACTGAGATAAACTTAACACTTATACTATTGACAATAAATGAACGAAGACGAACAAACTCATGAACAGAATGTATAGTTATCGAAAGACATATTGCCGAATATTTAATAGATTTATTTCTTCAATATAGGTTTCAAAAAGTTCGCCAACAACATTACAAAATCCGTCGCTAGTTGTCAATTCTATGCTGACAGCCTTAGCTCAAAGTTTACTTCCATCAACAGCAAATCAACAAGTAAAAATTGAATTTAAACGAAATTTTCTTCTTATACTTTTCGTATTCGTTTAGCAATTCTTAGCTGATTTACAAGCAGCCGCAACATTAGTCAATAAACAAAAACTATCGTCAACGAATGATATTAATCAACACGATTCGAATTCTCATCTTAAAACAAATCGTACAGATAACCAAGATAATATACCACATATAACACAAGCTAAACGACGTGCAACACACAATGCTGTTGAACGACGACGTCGTGATCGTATAAATCAACATATACAGCAATTATCAAAATTAATTCCTGACTGTAGTACTTATGTCAAAAATCAAGTAAACTAATCATACTTCTTTTTCTTTGTCTTCTTATAATCAGAACATAAAGTTAACAAAGAACTTTCTTCGTAGAGCAAAACAGTTGTCCTAGAGAAAACCATAGCATATTTACATGAACTTCGGACGCAAAATCTCGCATTAGTTAAACAAACAGTGGATGCTGGAATAATACTTCATGAAAATGATTTACTACGAGATCGAGTTTGTTTGAATATCAATGTAAATATAAGATTATTAATTTCTTTTTATATTTAAGATACGAGTCGTCGAACAAGAAAACGGAGTATTAAAATCTTTATTAACGAAACAAAGTCTATTGAATGGGAATGAATCCTCATGAACATAAATACGTATATATATATATTTATAACTTTTATTAAAATTGTGCAACAGTTAGATATATGCAAACTGTACAGATTGGTCTTCTTTTAGTATTGATTTTTCTAACCTATTCTATTCTTCCCGCATTTTTTCGGTTTTTTTCTTCTTCT
Organism: Rotaria macrura; assembly: GCA_900239685.1. NCBI lineage: Eukaryota > Metazoa > Rotifera > Eurotatoria > Philodinida > Philodinidae > Rotaria > Rotaria macrura. Next base: position 32,767 of record OENT01000244.1, on the reverse strand, counting down.
GTATATATTTATCTTGTATGATTTTCTTTTCTCTTTTGTTTTCGCTTGACGATCAACCATATATATATTGTGGTTTTTCTTTCTTTTTCCATTCGATGTTAACAGTAAGAAATATAATTGTTTGGGAATCATGGATGATTAGATTTTGTTAACGATGCAATTTTAAATGAAAATCTAGTTTAACAAAAGATATATATTACATTCAACAATTTACTAATCTCCTATGCTAAATCGAATAAAAGACTTTTGTTCAGTTTGATAACTATTGAAATTATTAACAGAATGCGTTAGTAACTAGTGTTTGGTCATCTTGTATAAACTAAACATTGTATGAGTAAATAATTTTGGGTCAATGTCGATCAGTTGTTGTTTATTGAAAATTACTGTTTAAGAAAATTAATAATCATTTAGAAGCTCGATCACACAGATTGGATGTCAATTTTTGTGTACTAGAAAAGTGAGTACACTCTAGAATTGGTCAGTGTGTCCGGCCGTTTACACGATAACTCTTTACGAATACATTCGATTGAGCTGAAATTTTGTGCACAGAGTTGTCTCATGAATATTTCGGTCGAGTTCGAAGATCAGAAGGATCCGGCAAGAAATGGTTGAGTAATCGGAAAAATTGTCATTTTTCACCAAACAATACCTGAGGGGGGGTAAAGGGATTTTTTCAAAACAACACTTTTGTCTCAGAATTATCCACAACGTATACAAATCGACTCAGTTTTTAACGCTGATTCCGAATCTGATACTAGTTTTGCTTTCTAACAAAACATCGCCTGAAAATGCACAAAAACTGCATCCAGAAACCAAATGGCTAGATATGTCTCAGATGACCACTAGTTTTGGAGTTTCCCAAAAAGGTTCACCAGTGCACACATTCTAGAGTGACTGATTTGTCTCATTCACTTTTTGAATTACAGATGACTCTCGGACATAAGTCCGATGTTTTCACATTTACTTTTTTCTAGAATAGAAACTGCCAAAGTGGATTTAAATAATGACTTGAATAGAGAAGATTGTTTTCATCTAGTTAGCTATACCGAGAGATATGAAATCATGAAAGGATTACGCAAATTTGTAATATGGATAAAAGTGCATTCCTCATATCAATTGATTTTCTATCAAACACACACACACACGTATTATTTACTTCCATTATTTCCTTAAAGAAAACTAAAAGAGAAACACGTGTCAAATTTTCTTCTATTCTATGTAATCCATTTAAAAATTACTTTTCAGAACTCAATTTAGTGTATGTGTACCTATGAAATCTATTTTTTAATTCGTTTCATAATACCGAGAAAACTCACTACATTGGAATTTTTTTATTTCGGAAAAGTCATTTTCTCTATTAGATGTACTTGCAGAATACTTGATATTGGGTTACAGTTACAGAAATAAAATCGATATTATATACATATGATCGATAGGTTTGATTCATTTTTTAGTCGAGAGTTGAAGCAAAATGAAAACAATATATTTTTGTCTGCTTAGTTTTTCAATTGTTACAAGCATAGGTCGTCAAATTACTATGAACAAAATTTTGTGTTTGAAAAAGAATTGAGGAAGTAAATCTTTCAGAATTCTCTTTTCATAGATGTTTAATTGGATCGAACTGTCCGTTGTTGCTTAAAATAATTCTCGAAGAAATCTGTCGTTCTATGAATAAAGATAAGCGATCTATGTTTATCAATATTCTCCATAGATTACAGATGAAAAGGAAAAAAAGAGATACGACCAACACTTAGCAAAACGCTTTGTTTTTTTTATAATATTATTCATGATATTTACATGAAGCAAATGATTGTACTATGCGATATTGGTTGTTTTCTATGATAGACATCATATTTTCTAAAACGGCATATACTCAAGTTTCGGATGGTCTTATTTGTTAGCTGATACAGTTTACTTGAATTATAATCAATGAAAATCGATTGGAGATTTTTCTTTGCATGAAAATATTTGAATGCGTAGATACTATTCTAGACATCTATTGGACGAAAAAATCTTCACACTTCTATTACTATGAGTACTTGAACAATACTCGTAGATCATCTTTGAAAAAAATTTTTAGAAAAACAAAAATTACACGTACGCATTTTAGATTACAGTGTAAAAATAACAAGCAGTGCAGCAAATTTGTTGAATTACTATAATGTATGAATCGTTCCTGAGTTATCTAACTGGATTCGTGAAGATATTCGTTTTCTTGCAATAATATTTCATTTCTAAGAATACAGCCATGCTAGTGGGACGAGGAAGCAATGATCTATATGAAATACGAATAGTTGTAGAAATTGATGAATTTAAATAAATTACATATAAATTAAACATAGGCTATATAGAATAGTAGAAAGTATTTAAAATAGAATTGATTTTTCTTTCACAACAAATTTTCAGATGTCTAAAATTATACAAGATCTCGCAGATACTGAAACGGTTTGACTTAGAAAACATGCTTATCTCTTCATTGTATGCTGAATCATGATGAGTTTTTTTTTACCAAGTAAACGTAAGTAAGATATTATATCTACCATTACAAACTTCGAGCATAGACTGTCAACTTCTTAAACGTATAAGAAATACATAATTGTATGCAGAGATGTGAACATGAAAATTTATCATACGATTTCAAACATAGATATATGTTTGAAGAGAATATTCTCGTCACAGTCACACTACATTATGATATTAGACATGGATTAATTAATCATGAACTTTTTATGACATTGACAAAGGCGGCTCTAGAATAGAAAATTTTTTAAAAATCGAATTTAAATAGATCCTGATCAATATTGAAATTCGGATATTATTTGACAGTAGTTGCTCTAAAATGAACTGACGAGATGCTCTTGAACATCTGGAGTGTACGCTCTAGATTTATTAAATTGAAATGAACGAAACAAGATAATTCGTATCTTCAAAATCATGCAGAAGATAAACTAAAACGTTTTACATAAAATATTATGATGGTGAATGTGATTCAGATAAAAAAAAAGTTTTGAAACCAATAGATTTTTAGAGCAAGCTAAAACTGACTTGAAAATGTATGAATAAGTTGTACTTGAATGAATAGTTGACATTTTCTATATCATAGTGAATACTACCTTCCGTGATATTCTCTTTCGAGTGCAAATTCACTCTATAATACTTCTCTCTACTTTGTCTAGGTTGATTCATTTAAAAACCTGAGATAAAATGTGTTACATAAATATCGACTGTTTTCTCATTGAAATGTTCAAAATTAAAATTAATATCATCGGCTAGTTGACGCGTGCGTACAGTATTTTTATCGCCAACATGTATAATCCAACGTTGGCTAATTATATTAGCATCAACCTTTTGTAAATTCAAATGTTTCGTTAATCCATCGGTGAGAATACACATTTTTCGAATTCCATTTTTTTGTTGTAAATAATGAAAAGCCTCTTGTAACATATGATTTAAATTCAACATAGGTTTTAATTTTATATCTTGATCACTATTCCAATATGAATTCATTCCTATTCTTGTATCCTCAGTTTCAATTGTAATATGATCTGTTTCCACTATGTCTCTAAAAACAAATGGCAACGATCCATCATGTTTAACCATAATTTTACATTTACTTTTTTACAGATAGTCGTTTTAAAAAATGCAGTACATTTGTTTTTTGTTGATCGGATGCTATATCAATAAAAAACCATTCATATGTTGATTCACATTTAACAAGATTATTTAAGGTTTCATTCGATGTTAAAGATTGCGCTGGATCAAATATACAACGACATAGAGGACATGAACATGGTCTTATTTGATTGTTTGTTTGGTTTTTATCTATCCATTGTTGTATACATAGTCGGTCGAATGTGTGTCCACAGTTTAGAATGATGGGATCGTAAAAACGACGAAGACAAAGAGAACATTTTAATTTGGTGACATACTTAGAAAAAGACATTTTCCAACATAAATAATAATAAAAAAATTACAAGGGTATAAAAAGATAAGAAAACATCATCATATTTTAGTGTATCAACAATATTACCAATATTATGGCGATAAACAAAGACGATTACACATGTAAGGTGTGTAAGCAACTTTACACAAAGCCATATGTTCATTCATCATGTGGTTTTTCATATGATCTCGAATGCTTTGGAGCAAAATGTCCAACTTCCGATTGTGGTCAAGATATAAACACAAAGGATTTAACAATTAATAACAGCTTGTTGGAAATTGTTGATGAATACCGACTAATTATGCAAACACCTACTTATTATCAGATCCTCCTTGATACGAGTACTTCAATGTGGTATTCGGATCGTTGGCTCCCTTTTGCACTGGGTGAAAGTCGATTCACATATGCGATACAGTTTTTAACAGAATTTTTCAACCTTCGGTAAAGACTATTGATGATTGTTGGTTACTAAATTGTTCGATCTATTACTTTTCTAGATTGTTTCCAAAGCCTGAAGATACTGAATTATTGCATTCAAAGGCTGACAAGATTTCATTAGATACTTTTGATACATCTCGGATAGAGCGATTTGATTTCCAAACAATCAATGAAGGTCATTTGAGCATGTTACAAAATTTAAAATGTGATGGGAAAGATACAGCTTTATTTGATTCAATTGATGCTTGTGTAGACAAATTTGAAAGACTAAAAACTATGCTTGGCAATGTAACATCGCCTTTTTGTCTTTTAATAATTACTGACGGGGGTAATAATTTCGGTAAAAAGAAATCTGAACGTGCTGCAACTATATCATATCGTTTAAAAAAACTTGACATAACTGGTCATGTTATTCAAGTGGGCGATAGAAATAGGAAAAAAACAAGAACCATATGCGGTGTTCTCAATTTCACATACAATCATTTCAAGGGTGGTAATGTAATGGCGTTAGTTAATTCAGTTTCAAGAATGATTAGAAACCAAGTTCGAGCTCGGCATAATTCAGCTAAAATTCGAAACAATCAATCTCACCAATTTCAAACAGCTACATGTCAACAAAGGATCGGTCAACATCAAGATGTACCTCACTCACAAAATGAACTCGAATTAAAAATGATCGGTCAACTTCCCAATGTACCCAGCCACGACATCAACCCGAATTACAAAAAAATGAACATGCCTGAATATGCCACCTAATTTGTTTTTAGAATCTATTTTTTGATTATTTCCTGATTGATATGAAATATGCTTTCTATCGAAATACGAATGAGCACTAAAAAATAAACTGTATTGCAATCCTATTGAAGATAACTTCATACAATACTGTCTGTCCATGTGTGTATGAAACAATTCTTCAGATAAGCATTATTGTAATAACCATTCATTTAGTTAGAAAATCGACAACCCATACTTAGAACTAGAATCTTAATTCATACTAACAGGACAAGGAATGCTTCATTTGCTTCGTTGATTCTCAATTGGACAGGAAAAACAATTCGAACTGTCAAAAAGTTGTATCATGATGTACGATCCATTGATAGAAATGTAGTTGTCAAACATACATCAAAAATACAATTTTCCTACTCAATCTCAGATAAGAATGTACGATGATGCATTCGCCTAATGATCGAAGTCAAAAGAAGTAGACAGATCTCCTTGAGATCAAGAGCGACGATTTCTATATACGTGCTGACGAAGAAAAGAATTCATCTTCAATCACTCAGTTGACTTATAGTGTTTATTTCTATTGTAGAATGATCTTAGATCGCTTAATCAATGCCATTATTGTTTGCTCAGATGTATTTCAATCATAGAAAGAATTATTTAACATACATTGCTATAATTTACAAGGTCTTTTCTTGTGTCGAAATAAACTCTTTCATCAATGAAAAGAGAAAAATTGTTTCTATTTGATTTTTAAGGAGGCTGTTACCAAACAACGACACACGTTTGAGAAAGAACAAATTTTCATACGATGATTTTGTTGTCAGTGTAGACTTTTTTTTCGAAAACATAGAAGCAAAAATGACTGATGCACCGTCAATGCCACCATATTTTCAATGGATTATTGATAAACGTTTAGCTATATGTGCTCATCCATTTCATGCATCACATATTCGATATTTACTTGAACAACGTATTCATACAGTTATTTCTATAACTGATACGTATAGATCGGATATACCGAATCAATCTCGAGCTGATCTACACGTTCAGACAGTACATGTACCTGAGGGCGGAGCACCAACAATGCAACAATGTCAACAATTCGTTTATCGAATGGATATTGCTCGACAACGTGGAGAGGTTGTTTCTTTTCTTTTTTTGTTTTTTGATTCGTTGATGTCTATTCTTGTTATCTCTTGCTTCAGGGCGTTGTTGTCGAATGTATTCGTGGCAAGGGAAGCGCTGGCGTTTTAATTGGTTGCTATCTCTTGGCTCTTTGGAAAGTTCCACCGGATTATATTGTTAATCATCTACGTATCATACGGCCGATTACATTAGAAACATCGTTACAAGAACAACAATTAGTTGATTTTCATGGTGCGCTTGCATCAACACAACGTCATTTCTATGCTGAAGTTAATCAACCTCATAGTTGGGATATAGATACAAGTTATTTAGATTCAACACCATTGGCAACAACTCAAGAATTATCACTTGCTTGAAATATTTTTACAAAAATAAATCCAATAGTTAACAAAAAAAAACAAACAAAACATTGATCTGTCTATATTTTCCTATACTGTAACTTATTAAAAGAATTCTCCGATAAACAATTTTGTTTTAACCTCAAAATAGATTTTGCATATTAATGAATTGCACTGTGTTTTTGTTCGAAAGAAACAGAGAAGAATCTGGAAAGAACAATAATGCGACAGCTCTCTGGTTATGATCAGAGATAATTTGCTAGGCATAACATCAATTATCATCCATAACTGTTATGGTCGATAACAACACAACACTGTTTAACCTCACTGTCATACTATTCATATCCAAGAGCATATATTAACGGTCAAGTTGTTCTAAATAGAAATAAGTGGGAAGTGAACCGTAGCGGTCATATATCACAAACAAAAGAAGAAAAATAAATCATTCTTCTGCTTCACATTTCGAAGATTCGAGATATATAAGTATACCTATGTATATATATATATATGTATGCATATGTATAAACATCTTACTATTGACTATGTTAGAATACTAGACACTATACTATATCTATCATGCTTTGATCGAATCCCTGAATATTTCCATTTTGATGTCGCTGATTTGTACCAATCACCAGATGTCATTCTCTTTCGCTAATTTTCTCGTTATGAATTTTTTTCCAGTGTCGATTCTCCAATCATAAGTTAGTGTATTGTCTATTGTTCGCATTCGGCTTCATTCAATTGATTGAATTGAAAAACAAAATCGGTATTTAGTTGTTGAATTTGTTTTCAAATGTCGTTACTTGATCAAAATTGGGGTGCTAGCGGTAATGCTGATGATGAAGCACAAGAAGATAATCAACAAGGGCGACAGGTACATTGATTTCATTGAACTATTATGAATCAAAATAGTCGAAACTAACTTTTACATTGATTTAGATCACAACATCTCGTGATGGTACGTTAATGCTAATCGAATGTGCACCACAAATGTTTGAAGCATTAGCTAATCAAATGAAACAAGATGGAACGATGGATGATGACGATGATGAAGATGCACAATTGACAACAGGTTTTCAGTTAGTTATGCGTGCTTGTCAACGATTTTATCAATCAAAAATAATCTCAAACGATAAAGATCTTAGTGGCATTATTCTTTATGGCACAGAAAATAGTCTTAATGCATTTGACTTTAAACATATTTATATTCTTCATGAACTAGCACAACCATCAGCTGAACGTATTATACAATTAGAAGCATTGTCAGAAAGAAATGCTTATAAAGTTAAATATGATGAATTATTTGGTGCAACACAAGCAACAGGTTATTCATTAAATGAAGCTCTATGGACATGTTCAAATCTATTTTCAAATTCACCACAACGTTTAACTATGAAACGTATATTCATATTTACATGTAATGATCAACCGCATGCATCGAACTTAACATTAGAACGACAAGCTAAACAACGTGCTAAGGATTTAAATGATGTCGGTATACAATTAGAAGTATTTCCAATATTAACAGAAACAATAGCAAGATTTGATTTTAAAAAATTCTTTCAAGATGTTCTCATGTTAAGCGATGAAGATCTTGATATTAGAAATAATCAAGAACCGACAGGACGTTTAAATGAATTATTGAAGCTTGTCTATTCGAAAGAACATAAAAAACGTGCCTATTGTACTGTTCCATTTTCATTAGGCAAAGCAGACGATGGTACACCATTAGGATTTTCGGTTTCAGTTTATAATATGGTAATGTATGAAATTTTTCATAAATATCTTTTTATTGAATTATCAAAAAAAAACAAAAAAAGAAACTAGATTTTTCAATGACAATAAATTCTAAGAATAGCTTTTTCTGTTGAATTACTATCGTTGTGTAGAATTCAGCTGTAATGAATATCTAGCAAGAGTAAGCCATATTAAATCTACTAGAGAAATATGTAATGTCAACAAACATTCTAGTTTATTGAAAGATTTTCTAAAACTTGAAAAACACATATCATAAACTGTTGGTAAATGTTCCTTCTTTTTTTCTTTCCACTGTACAACAATATACATCTACTTAATTTAGTTGTTGATACTCTACGACTGTTAGAGTTCGTCTGAAATCAAACAATTTCTAAAAGCTACATATGAAAATATAAAAATTGTAACACTCGAGTAAAGGATTTCGTCAATGTTGACCTGAACTAGACAATTGAAAAGATAAGAGAACTATCTAATTAAAATAGACTATTGAAATGTTGATAAGTTTCGTGTGAGATCTTGTTCTATTAGAATTGTCGATAAGATAAAACAAAGTTCTTTTAAAAATGTTTCTCAAGGTTTGTGTAACAAAAAAAGAACAAAGAATCATATCAATGATCAACTTCTCCATTTCGTTGATTCATGAATATGTAAAATAAATCGATTCAAGGTTCTTGCTCGATTCTAAAATTACTTCAATGAGTATTTTCTAACAAGAAAAGAATTTGAAGCGCTGAAAATTATGTTTTATGATGATGCGAAACTTGATTTGTTTCCTTACGTTCTCTAATTTTTCGTATAGATTAGTTTTCTGTTGATAAGATAGAAGAAAAGATTATATTTTGATTTGTGTTTACAATCAAAAATAAATGTGAAAACTTCGGACTTATGTCCGAGAGTTATGTGTAGTTCAAAACGTGAATGAGACAAATCAGTCATTCTAGAATGTGTGCACTGGTGAACCTTTTTTTGGGAAACCCAAAAACTAGTGGTCATCTGAGACATATCCAGGCAATTTCGTTTCTGGATACAGTTTTTGTGCATTTTCAGGCGATGTTTTGTTAGAAAGCAAAACTAGTATCAGATTCGGAATCAGCGTTAAAAACTGAGTCGATTTGTATACGTTGTGGATAATTCTGAGACAAAAGTGTTGTTTTGAAAAAATCCCTGTACCCCACCTCAGGGATTGTTTGGTGAAAAATGACAATTTTTTCAATAACTCAGCCATTTCTCGACGGATCCTTCTCATCTTCGAACTCAACCGAGATATTGATGAGACAACTCTGTGCACATAATTTCAGCTCAATCGAATGTATTCGTAAAGAGTTATCGTGTAAACGGACGGCCGGACACACTGACCGATTCTAGAGTGTACCCACTTTTTGAGTACACAAAAGGATTTACTAGAGAAAATCAAGTGAAAATAAGTATACATACATTCAGATCGCATTATAAAGGATCAAAGTTCCTTTTTTTGTTTCAACAAAATAAAGTATGCTAATTCTTGACATGGTAAACCAACATGATAATCTTTGTTCTATTGTAAGTTATTTCATGGAAAAAATAAATCACCCCAAGATATTTTTTTCTTACATGTCTAATAGTGTTGCCACATTCAGTATTCAGGTCTTATTCATTTTGTAATAATCAATGATCGATTGATCATATAATCTAACGTATTTCATATGATTTGTTGTCTGAATGAGAATAGCGATGTCATAAAGAAATCTAATTTAGTCTAATGTGAACTTATTGTAGTTCTATAACATGTAAATATTAAACCATTCATTGTTTGAAGGAACGAGTTGATGAATGTGAACGAAGGAGTAGTGAAATTTCCGTGGGCTAAAGCTTTTCTTTCTCATTCTATTGTATTTATTCAAGGATTCAAGCTCTTTCAAAAATGTGAAAACGTTTTTACTATTTGCGGCAGTAATTAGTATCATTTTCTTTTGAGGTAAACCTAGAGATTGTGCCTGTGAGACTATTAAAATAAATTTGACAAATCGTTGACACCCTTTATTCTGCAAATGACATGAAATAGTACTTCTAGATAATACACTAAGAGTAAGCCTGCGACAATCTCAACATGAATAAACAATAAGTTTCTGAAAAAATTTTGATTAAACGTGTAAACTTGAGAAAAACTCATTCAACATAATTTTTAGATTGATACGTTTGCATTTTGTAAGCGTTTCTTTTTCAATGTGTTAGTGCTCTCTTTTTCTGTGAGATACACGATGAAGAATTATTGCAGATGATGAACTTTCATATTGAGAAATATTTTTGTCAATGTCTTTTTTTTTTCTTCGAAACCTCTGTCACCTATAGACATAGATGTCACGACTGGAATTAGTTTTTCCACTCAATCTAAACCTACGACAGAATGCTCTCATGTTGCTGAATGGTATAATATTCTTATTGTCATACGAGCGTCACATTTTCATAATCAACCTATTCGTATCATACAATGTCTATCCGTTATATTTTTGTTTCGACATTAGAAAACTATACTGAAAAAGTTCATTTCACTTGATGAATGAATAAAATAATATTTTGAATTTTTCAAATATTCGAATCCGAAAGAAAATAACTTTTATTCAATTAGAAGAAGAAGAAAACATGTCATATCATTCATTATTGCTTTTTAGTTCGAACAATTACATACTTAGTATAAGTTCGCAATAGCACATGCTTATAATTAACTATTCATTCATGATTTCGTTTTCAAAGAAAAATCTCAACGTTCCGATCTACTATCAAAATTGGATAATTTATTCGAAAATATTATATATAATTTGCTATATTCGATGAACATCATATCCTATACATGTCTTAGACAACATGAATGCATCCGCGGCTCGATAATACCTATGAATCAAACGTATGTCATCGTTCTATAAATACTTGAAGCAAATCACGACTATAGAGACATAGGATTAAATTTTTGTTGACTATCAAGACAATTTTCATTGTGTCTTTTAATTTAGGTTCGACCATGTCCAAAACCAACAAAGATTAAATTAGATATGAAAACTAACTTGGAAACGAAAATCGTTACTAAACATTATCTACCGGAAACAGGTCTCCATCGATATTTCCCGAAAATAACTATCAACAAGATAAATCTAACATTTTAATGGTTTTATGTATATTTTAGCTGAAATTCTCATGCCGTCAGATATTCAATATGGCTTAGATGTAGCCAGTCGTCGTATACTATTTGATACTGATGAAATCAAAGCAATAAAAAAATTTGGTGATCCCGGTTTCGAATTACTTGGTTTTAAAAGTCTTTCATGTTTACAACCACATCATTATGTCAAGCCAGGTCATTTTATTTATCCCGATGAAAAATATGTTGAAGGAAGTTCATGTTTATTTAATGCATTGTTAAAAAAATGCTTAGAAAAAAAAATATTTATACTATGTCAATTTTCGGCAAGACGAAATACACCGCCACGACTCGGTAAATATATAGAAGTACTAGCGAGATCCTGTGCATATTCCACGGCTGATTTTACTGTAAAGTTTCATATCTGTGCTTTAACCTCGATCCAATAATAGACAATCTGACGGTTCAAATTTTATACAGATAGATTATAATCGTATGGCGTTACCCCATTTTAGTCGCAGACCTCTGCAATTTTATACCATCGTACTCTTATAGCGTTATACCATTGTAACCTATCTGAGAGCCTTCGAAAACATTCTCGATCATGCATAGCGCATGGTCACTGAAAATTCTTGAGTGTGCTAGAAAATTCCAGTAAGTGCCACATCATTATCAGAGATTACAAAAAAATTCTAGATGACTTTATAACATTCTGGAAGAGTCTACATATTTCTAGAACTTTTTAGGAACATAGCAGTATCCGGCTTGACCTTTAACTTTCGACCTTTAACCTTGATCTCAACCCCTATTCTTAAGGTTCTCAGTGAAATTTTGAGAAAAATCTAGAAAATTCCAAAATATTCTAGAAATCTATAGTTAGCGACGCATAAATCTGGTAAGCTGTAGGAAATTCTAGAATCCTTAACGTTTAAAATTTTACCTTTAACCTTTGATCCGACACAGAGAAACATACAGACACTGAACATTATATATATATATATAGATACTCAGTAGTTATTTTTCTACTTCATGTATTGTACTTTTTATTTCTTAAGTTGCACTCATACCACAAGCTGAAGAATTAAATAAGAAAGTTAAGAACGATCGTTTAGCATCGAACGGTTTTCACGTACATTATTTACCGTATGCTGATGATATGCGTACATTACCAAAGAATGATACAACACGTGCAGCGAACGATGAAGTTGATTTATTTAAAAATGTTATACGTGGTTTGAAATTTAAATATCGTCCTGATAAATTTGAAAATCCAGCATTACAAACCTTATGGAGAAATATTGAAGCCACAGCTTTGAACAAATCTGAGCCCGATGAATTCATTGATTTAACAATTCCAAGTGTTGAAAATCAAAACCGTAAAGTTGCCGGTTATATGGATGAACTTAAGCAGATGATTTTTCCACCTGGTTATGTTATGGGTTCAACAAAAAAATCAGCAATGAAACGAAAGGTTTGTTTGGAAAGATTTTTTTCATGTGAAATACATGAATACATTTGACCTCGTATGTATCCGACATTTCTATTCACGTCATAATACGATGTATTAATATGGAACGTATTGAATATTTTCTGTTTATGTTTTTCTTTAACTGTTCCACAATCCTGTAGCAGTCGCATTGATCTACCAAATGTATATATGATTTTAACGATTTTGCTATTAGATGCCAAAATGTTTGGACAAGAATTAAAATTCATGAAATGTTTCTAACTAGGGGTGACCCTTTATCTTTATTTTCCTTTATACTAAAGGATAGAGATAAACGAATCCCTTATCTTGCGAAAATAAAGATAAGTAAATTCTTTATCTTAAGAAAATAAAGAAAACCTTAAGGAATAAGGAATTCTTTCTTTGATCGAAAATGGGTCTAAAAATATTCCAGGATTGTGGAGCTCACTGCCAAGAGAATTTCTTTTCATTGGACGACCATGTTTTGACTGACGCTTAAGTCTTGACCAGCAAAATCATCTGGTAGATTTTAAGTAGTATTTAGTTTATTTTGGCTGGAAAAAAGATGATTAGCTTAAAACCAGTATCATATTCTGAATCAGCATCAAAAGCGGAACAAACTTATGTGTGTTTCGCATATTATTTCAATATATCTAAATATTCACCGTACTCCCCCTCAGGAATTTTCGGCAAAAAATAGATCTAACGAAAAAGTTGTTATAATTGGTTAAAAATACCCTAGTTTGTGTTCTACTATTATATTTTCCCATAGGTCCAATTTTTTTGTCGAAAATCCATGAGGGGGGGGGGTAGTAGGGTGAATATTTAGATATATTGAAATAATATGTGAAACACACATAAATTTGTTCCGCTTTTGATGCTGATTCAGAATATGATACTGGTTTTAAGTTAATCGTCTTTTTTCCAGCCAAAATAAACTAAATACTACTTAAAATCTACCAGATGATTTTGCTGGTCAAGACTTAAGCGTCAGTCAAAACATGGCCGTCCAATGAAAAGAAATTCTCTTGATAGCGAGCTCCACAATCCTGGAATATTTTTAGCCCGATTTTCGATCAAAGAAAGAATTCCTTATTCCTTAAGGTTTTCTTTATTTTCTAAAGATAAAGAATTTACTTATCTTTATTTTCGCAAGATAACGGATGCATTTATCTTTATTTAGTAAAGTAACACGAAATGACCACCCCTATTTCTAACAAAAACTGTATCGTGATGGGCATTTTCCTTCAAATCGATTTAAGAGTAGAAAATTTTTAATTTTCTCGAACATAAAGCATCTGATCGATTCGATTGCGAACTATTTTCCTTAAAGTTTGGTCGTCACGAAATTCGACATCGTTTTCAAACAACATGCACGAGGAAGTTCTGTTTAATGGTTTACTTTCTCTATGTCTTTCACTCTTTAAAGCGATATTTCTGAAAACAAAAACGTTCTGGCATTCAGTCGATTTTGTTTTCCATGAAAAAAATTGTAGCTCCAAAAGAATAATCACGTATCAAGTTTAATCCGTTGGAAAGTGCGCATGTTTCTTGTCTTCTCGTGATCCGAATGTTTATCCCTGAAGGAATCGCATCATCTAGAACAGTTCACTTGAATTCTAAAATAATTGATAAGTTTTGAATGTTTATCAAATTTTCATTGAGTTGTTCTGCAAAAGTACATGATGTTGTTCTTTTTTGTTTTCACATAAACATACTAGAAATATTCACTCAATTCTCGATGGATTTATGACATTTTGGTAGAACTATGTTTAACAACAACAGATTTCTTATTGTGTTAGTATGACGCATAAAGATCTTGGTTTTAAGAGCCTAACGAGTTTTCTATATCATGCATTACAAAATCAGATTTCATATGGCGTGGCCGTTGCTGTTAAATGTTACTCTAAAGAGTGCTAAATGATAAATCAGTTCATTTTTTTTTGTTCTTATTGTGACGATACCTCGAAATTCATCAGATAGAGAGCATATTTACTTCGAGTTTTATAACCCTGATAAGTTTCTTTATGAAGCAATGTAATTACGTCTTCTTTTCTGCTCTTTACGAGTTGGCATTGTTTAAAAATAATGTCGAGAAGGATAATTACCGTAAAGGATACGTCAAGTAAAAGGTTACATATGGAATCTTGCCAGTAGAAAATTTCAATCTGAACTTTGAGCTTTAAATTTTACATCGACGAAAAACTACATTTGGTTGTTTAAATTATTTTTTTTACTACACTGTGTTCTTGATCAAATCACAAGTTCGCCTTCACATTTGAAACGACAATCACGTGAAACACATAATGATTCGTTTTCATGACTATTTACCTATACTCAAAATCAATCTAATGAGAACTATTATGATTTCTGTTTCTCTTTGTATTTCTTTCTTTTCTTTTAACAGCCTGAAGTGTTTCGATTCGTTTCTTCTAAAATGTCCGTATATGAATGTCGAAATGATTTATTTTCAGTTGTATTGGTGTACACTATTTACTCATGTTACTGTTGGTTTTTACTCGAATGAAAATAGTTTTCTTTTCGATTGAATCGACTCTATTTTTAGACTATTTGAGAACAAAAATTCGTATGATATTACTTATTGAAATGTTTCGAACAGGTTTCATTTGTAGTGTTGTTTTTTTTTGTTACAGTCAATTATTTGAAGAAAAGAAAAATTATTGAATAGTTTTAGACGAGAAGTTCAGTTTCGTTTTTCTTGTTACTCTTGTAAAGATAAACAATTGTCAGTGTTCTCAAGCTTAAGAACTCAGATCATTCAACAAGAAAATTTGACAGTTGACATGATACTATGGTTCATGTGATGCACATAATACATACCTGGAAGACATCTTTTCTGTTTCTTACAATACAATGGCAAACGTTTCACTTATTTAAACTGTTATCATTCGTTAACAAGTTTAATACTTGCAAAGTTATTCCTCTATGTAACACTGAGACAAGAAGAACATGACAAAATAATACATCGACTACTAAGATCGATATGATGTCAAATTTCTGTCATTCAGAATCGATTCACTCGTTCTCTATTGATTTTCAACTATGTCGTTAAAATTCTCAATTCTTTCTTAAAATCATGCGATACAAATAATACATGTTAATGCACGACCATGACGTTCTATAGTGAATAATTAGTTCGTTCATTGTTATTTAAAATCGAGAATAAGTGCTGTTGAATGTTTAAATAGAATCTTCGACTCTTTCTATCTTGCAATATTTATCATAAAGAATACTATAGTTTTAAGTCATCGAGCGAACTGACTTGTAGTTTGTTTTTTTTTTGATAAGAAAAAAACTGTTTTTATTTCGTTCATGATTTTAAATCAAATGACATTTATATCCATATAGATAATAAAAGAACCTTGAAGTTTGATTTATTTTCGTGTAAAATTTTATGAAATAGATTTTTTATTGAGAACATGGCGTACTTTCTCAACGTACTTTTTTTTTTATGATCTTCGTGCATTGAATTTCTATTGATAAAGCTCTTACTTAACATTATGACTTATAAATTATTCACAATATGTTTTCATTCTACTCCTATTTTCATTAATATAATTCAAAGTATGACGATGAATACTTGAAATAATCTATAAGTATAGATTATAAAAGAAAAATAATACCTATGAACTAATACGATGAATATCATTCATTGTTATTGAATGTAGATGTTTATTTTTATAAATTTAACTTATGTTGTCATTTTTTTTATAGTTTTTAAATATTATTCTTAATTATCTTTAGTGTGATAATAATGCTTCGCCTGGTAATGCCAAGAAAACAAAAGATGATGAAAATATTGATGTTGAAGCTGCAGCTAAGAGCAATCTGGTATGTAGAAAATAAAAATAAAAACGACAAGTTCAAGCATCGAGTAACAATAATTTCATTTTCTATGATATTGTTTTTTCTTTGTTTTCAGTTAAGTAAATTGACTATTCCAATATTGAAAGATTATTGCAGAGATAGAAAATTAAAAGCATCAGGTACGAAAAAACAAGACTTTATTGATGTTATTCAATCTCATCTTGGTCTTGCTCAATGAAAAAGAAAAAGGCATTTGATAATTTTGTTGAATTGTTTTTCTCTCATTATTAGATATAGAGAAAGTTGTTATTATTATTGCTGTTGTTATTGTTGTTGTTGTATTAAAAAAAAAGGCTTAGTTAATTATTTCAAAAATAATAATGTCTGTTATTGTGTTAAATACTTCGTTAAAAAATATTGAAAAGTCGAATGAAAAATTGAAAGTGTTTGTTTCTCTTTTTTTGCGTGTAGTTTCAGGCACATTCTCCTACTTCACTTGCTTTTTATGTTCTCAGCAATAAAACAGAAATAGTTCATGCACGCGCTATAGATTTGAGTTTGTCTCTCTAATATTTTTCTTTCTCTGTCCTTTGTTCGTACTCAGTTCGTAGCTAAAAGGGATGAATATGGCCAGATAGGCCGAAGTGGCACATGATCAAAAAAAGAAGGGAGGAAAAGAGAGACAGAGAAAAGGTGGGTGTGTAACAACACGAGAAAAAAAATTATAAGAACAGTGAAGATTTTACTCTGTATCAATCGCTTCCATCTGTTATTTCCATCGTGACATTGAAAGTTTTATCTATAAATACACACACATATATATATATATATATATATCTATAAAAGTGAGTGTGAAGTCAAATTTTAATTGTTTGCCATGATTGTTTCATTTTTCAAATTCAGATTAAACTATGTCGAATAGTACGAAAACAGCTACTGAATCAATTCCAACTGCCGAAAGTGGCCCATGGGCATCCGTTGGAGAACATCCGAATGCAATAACAAATCGGTAAATATGATCATAACATGATATACTTCTACTACGATAATTCTTCTTTTTTTATTTCAATGAACAACAGTTTCTATACATATGAACGTGTTCAAGAAATTGTGGGTTTCATACAAAATATTGTTTCAACTAAACCTGAAATAGCTATCATATGTGGCTCAGGTCTTGGTGGTTTAGCTGAATTAGTTGTCAACAAAACTGTTATTCCATATGCTGACATTCCACATTTTCCGAGATCGACAGGTTCATTTTAAATTTTATATTAGTTTTTCTGAAATTTAATTTAAAAACAGAAACGTTGATGTGTTGAATTTGTTTTAGTCGTTGGTCATCGTAGTAATCTTGTGTTTGGAACATTGAATGGTGTTTCTGTTGTTTGTATGCAAGGTCGATTTCATCCTTACGAAGGATATACCACTGCCGCCGTAAGTAAAATCTGAATCACTTCTATTCACAAGCCAGTTTAATTAGTTTAGTAGATCATTGATATGTAGAGCTAGTGATAACACACATCTTTAAACGAGATTATTTAAACAATCAAATGGAATTGCATAGAAGCGAGTATTCTCTCAGCTACATACCAAATATGAAATCATCCCGATTTTTTCTTCACAACAATATTTCTATAGAATGTGCAGACGACTAAAATGTGATTTCTCTCGACGTTTAATCACTCTAGTAAATTGTTTTGAGACAATAGAAATATATATGTATTGGAAATTGTATTCGGACACATACTTACTTTTTCTCTTTAATGAGAAAGCTCTACGATCGTAGGAATAAAAATAATTGAAATACAATGATCGAAATCAATTTTTATGAGAACATTCAAAGCAACTTGTTTAATATGTACTTTGAGAGCAAAAACGTGCATATTAGTTAGGGAAAAAAAACATTTTCAAGAACCTTGTACTTGCAAACTAAAGTTTTATTACTCAAAATAATTTCTCCATAATTACAATACGCCTTTCATGTGCATCATTACAGTCTATATATGGAACACTTTATCTAAAACAATATTTCCATTGAAGACAAAGCACGGAGGCATATATTTCGCCTTGTAAAAATTAATCATGTTGAAATAATAATTTAAAAAATTAAAAATAATTTTCTAATCATCTATTTCTAGTGTGCCTTTCCAGTACGAGTGATGCATATGCTTGGAGCACATACATTAATTGTTACTTGGTTGGATAAGTTTTTTTAATACTAGTTTCTTTTTTTCTATCTAAATTAATTTTCTTTTCTTTTCGTTTGATAAAATTTTAGTGCTGCTGGCGGTGTTAATAAAGATTATAGTGTTGGTGATATAATGTTAATCAAAGATCATTTGAATTTTCCTAGTATGGCTGGTAATAATCCACTTATTGGTCATAATGATGAACGGTAAGAAAATGAAGAAAGTTCATTTGATCGTTTCTTTTTTATATTCATGAAAATTTGTCTTTTCTTTTTTAAGATTCGGTAAGATAATTTTAGTTCGTAAGAAAATACTCATATAAGTAAATTATTTCAAAGGACCACGTTTTCCACCTGTCGGTCATGCATATGATCGTCAATATTCAGCTCAAATGAAAGCCGTTGCCGGTAAACATAATCTTGAATTGCGAGAAGGAGTTTATTGTGGATTCGGTAAGAGAACATTGTTCCTATTTACTCAAGTTCAATAAATAATCAATTTTTCTTACTTATTTTCAAGGTGGTCCTTGTTATGAAACAATAGCAGAAATCAATATGGTTAAAAAACTTGGTGGTGATGCTGTTGGTAAGAATGAAGAGTTTCATTTTTTTCCTTGTTGTGACTTTGTTATAAACAACATAAGACGTATCTACTCATTTGATATAATTGTAACGGAAATGAAGGAAGGAAAACCTATGATGAATATTCATGAGTTGACATAAAACTTATTTATTCTTAATTAGACTTTAACTTCCTCAATTCATCTATGTTTAGGCATGTCAATAGTGCATGAAGTTACATTAGGAGCTCATTGTGGTTTCCGTATACTTGGTCTTGCCTTGATAACAAATAAATGTTTATCAGAATATGATTCAACAGTTGAAGCTGTTCATGAAGACGTTATTCGTATAAGTGAATTAAAAGCCAATGAATTACAACAACTTATATTAGATTTCGTTGGTATTGTTAAAGAAAATCAAATATAAACAGACTTCCTCTTGTCTCGAATTTTCAAAAAAACATATTGAAAATTAAAAACTCCCATGCTACTGGAAAAGAAAACGTAATCTCGTATGAAAATTTGCCGCCTTGATGTTTCAAACACATTCTCAGATGATGATCTATCCATTTTCTTTTTCGTTTGTTTCTGTCTTTTTCATTTTTTGTTACCTGGTGGTGGTGGTTAGTGAGCAATATATATACATATATGTATATAATATTTTTCTCATTGTTTTTCTCTCTTATTAAAGATCTGATTGTGAACAAAACATTTTTTTTCTTTTTTTGCTTTGTGCCATCGATGCTTCAACATTTTCATACATATACGTGTGTTACATGAAGAGAAAAAAAACTGAAGTCTTAGATCTTATTCTATTTAGATGAATCTAGCAACTGATAAAAAGAAAATAAATGAACAATTGACGAATGGTAGATGAAAAAAAAAAGAATATTCGAATTTTGTTAGTCCGTTATTTTCAAATCATTTTTATTGGATATTGTTGTAGTTGATTCACTATTTCGTCGAAGATTCAATAACTTTTCATCAGTTATTACTAATCGTTTATGGTTTAATGCTCATACTAATTATGAGTGTGATGTTTTACTAACATTTCCAACTCATATCGATGATTATACTCTTATTTGGTTTCTTGAACAGTTAATTCAACTCGCTCCTGATATTCGCATATCGATTAAATATCATTTTACAACCGGTGAAAACANAAGATTTCCTATATTTTCGAAAAATAATTATGAAAAAGAAAATGTTTTCTATTTTTATTATTTAAATAGGTGTCTATGGATTTTACGTAACATTTACGTATGAAAGGTGAATATTTATTGGAGAGTGTGTGTAAGCGATAGCACGTGAAAGATCAATGATAGTAATGATGCCTGTATGTTACGATTGTATGAAAAAGTGTTCATTAAATATTAATCGTACTGCACTATGAATATTTTGCATGAAATACATCGTGTTGAAATAAGAGGTGTGTAAAAGAGTACACTGACTTTGCCAACAATCGTGATGCATCAAGCTATCTAGAACGATATTGATTTTTTTCTTTTACATCCATTTTATAACAGAATAATATTGTCGCGTTGGACTCGGATTGATGATAACTGTGTGCTAACTTTTCTCAAGCTTAGAGAATAAAACTCGATGTGCTCGTATATTGACCTCGTATTTTATTTTGTATAATTGATTTCGATGGCAAGCACATATATATATATATATAATTTCTTCTTCTCGGTTCTATACACTAAATGCACTGTGTTTTATATGAATGGTGACAATCACGATAAAATAAATAGAAAACTAATAGTTTCACGCACAATTTAGATTATGTTAATCAATAAAAAATCATTTTCTGCTTGTGTGGAATTTCGATGAGAATATCATGAATATAAAAGATTGTTTGTTGATTTTCTTTTTGTTTTTTTTATTAATTTCTGTACAACATAGCCAGAAGAGAAAGCGAACACTCTTTAATGATAAATTTATTTAATTTTGAACTGAAATAATTTAAATCGAAATCATCAAATTTAATTGAGTCTCGAACAAAGTTTTTACATGTTACATGCATGTTTAACAGTATTCGATATAAACTTAACGTTATTCTGTTTTATAGAATTTTGAAAGGTGCACATGATCTTCACTTAGAAAAACCGATTAAAAAAGAATTCGGTGGTGGATATAAAATATTTTTCTTCGATGAATTAGAATTTTATGAAGGTAGAATTCAAATATGTTGCTAATAGATATTGCATGAATATTTTCTATATGTTTGTTTATCGAAGGTGTTGAAGATGAAAATAATTTTTTAACTTCACAAGAACGACAATTAATTGTTCGACATCTTCTATATTCTATAAAAATTGCTCAAAAACAAGAAATCAACGGAATCAATTTTCAAATCGATCAATCACTAAGTATGCAGAAAAATTCTCTCAAAGTTTTTAACTTGTACGAAAAGCAAATATTTCTCCGTCTTCATTTTTAGTACAACGTAGTTTAGAAAAACAATTAATTCGACAAGTTCTTCCGTTACATAATAAAGAAACATTGAATCATCTTCGTGAGACATGGGTATGGCCATATGCTTTTTTTAAACGTCAACCTATTGGTAAACCACGTTGATTAATATCATTTGATTTCTACTTGAATTTTGTTCTGTTCTCTTATCTTTTCTAGAAGAGATTCGTCAATATTTTGGTGTTAAAATTGCTTTTTATTTTTGTTGGATTAGGTAATAGAACTAGATATAACGATATTCTTACTAATGACCTGACGAATATCATCCCGATCTTTCTTTTGTTCTCCGCTGCTGTAGTTGCAAATCTCAACTAACATAGTGTCATATGTTTCGAACGAAACTTTTGAAAGCGATAAAGTTGTTCTCGAATCTTGTCGAATAGAAAATTATCGTAAATGATTTTGAGATTTTTCACAGATCTTAAGTTTTAAATTTAATTTGAACAAACGATTTCTTTTAAAATTTTGTTACAAAAAAAAAAGACGAACGCAGATTCTCTAGTCGAATAGCACGTTTCGATGTTATCTCATAAAAATGTGTTTTGTAGACAAAAAAAAAAGCAAAGGATCGACATTATATCGGCATGTTTAGATTGTAATTAATAATATTAAATGATTATTTATGATGTTGTATTTTGTTTAGCTTTTATACCAAAGCACTTTGTCTTCCAGCTTGTTATGGTATAATTATTTGGTTGTATACAGGTCGAAATCAGGTTTGTAAAAAACGAGTTCAGTTTTTATAAATATCCATCTGGTTTTGAATTGTATTTATCAATGACTGAAGTAAAGATTTCACCTGGTGACATTTTTGTTGTATGAATAATCGGTTGAGTAGTTTGATTATTTGTTGAATTTCGATGTACAAAATCGTTTTCATGTACTGAAATATCTATTTCATCTTCATCATCATCATCATTCGTAAAACGAATCGAACAATTTCCATTATGAAATTGTACTTCGTCACGTAGAAGTGGCTTCACTTCTTCAACTGTTATACGTGAACGTTCCAATTCAGATATCCAAACTCTGAAACAAAATCGATCATAGGTTATTGTTTCAAAAATTTTCAATCGCGATTCATAGAATGAATGAAGAATCAAATAGAGATGAAATTTTTCTATAGAAAATGTTAGTCGATTTTGAAAGTAAACAATATGGTTACTGAAATTTCCTAGTAGTATATCATCGTTCGATCGAACAGAAACATGTTACTTATGTCCATTGGTTGATTCGTTATTACTTGACAGCTAGAAAGATATTCGAAATACTTAACAATGGTATCTCACACATGCGAACAAACGCGCATGTGTTTATTTTTAAAATTTTGAATTCAATCTTTTAGAATAAAATTGAATGTTAATAAAAAATGTAACGAACATGTTTCTATGAATTAGATTCGTATTGGACAAGCTTATCATTCGATGAATCCTATATTTAGTATGTGAACTTTAATTTAAAATAACAAAGAAAAACTATCCATTCTCGCTTAGAACTTGTTGAACTTCTTCGTTCATTTCATGATCGATTGACATCATTATTCAATTGACTTGATGATTCTTTGTATAAAGAATAAATTTGCTCTCAAAAATCGTTTCGATATATGAATGAAAACATCATTGAGAAAACGTACTGCTGACTCGTGATTGTCTTTTCTTCGTTGATTTTCATTGTAAAATAGGGATGATAAGAATCGTTTGCACTTGATAATCAACAAGAATAGAAATACAATCTATTTGATTCGAACTGTGCACAGACAAACATCAGGACAAAACGTTGAGAAAGAAATAATCTAAGTTATTTGGGTTCTTAAAAGAAAAAAAACATGCCGAAAATAATCTAACCTCGTATTAGTACATCGTAAAAAATGAAAACAAAATATTGATTTAATGATAAAAGATGAATGTTAAAAGTTGAGTAAGTCCCATTAAACCATATTTTGTATTACTCGTGATATTATTGAGCAAATTCTGTTTTTCAAACTCACCTAAGGAAATGTTGATTTAACATTCAATACAAGTTTACTTCGCATGATAGAAGAACAAGTGTTGAATTTATTTTATGAAATACTGAAAAACGTACTTCTAACATGATCAGTACATTGATGTATTGACTAGACTTATGTTAATCAATTTATAGAAACTAATGTGAAAAGATTTCATATCATTTTTATTTTAAAATTAATCCTTATCTATAATGTACTGCGAACTTCGTTTTCTCGTGCAAAAATACCGTCTAGTATGACACCCTCAATAAAATCACGAGCACAGCTTTAAATTAACTGATCTTTGGAATCAATAGACGATATATCTAATTTTTGAAATTTGACCTTACATTTGACTATTATCCTGCTTGTCAAATACGTAAACCTAGATTAACTAAAAATAGATTCAAAGTCCAACAAAAATGTACATTGAGTAATGTGTAATGCCAACAGAAGGGATTAATTGAAATAAAGAAGAAAAACAAAAAGCGATTTGTTTGGATGACAAGATTATTTCGAAAAACAAAAATATTCCCTAGTGATAATATATTAAAGATTTTAATTTTGAATCACTAAATAATTATCATACTACTGGCTTGCATCTTAAAGTTTTATTTTAAATTATAAATGTCAATGAAGAAAATATTTCTTTTGTTTATTTGAACTTACAGAAGCAATCAAAAACTTTTTGTAACAATAATCATTATTTAAAGAAAACCTTTGTAGGTCAAGCACATCTGTGCTACTAAAATAACGACAATAGTCACACACTGATGTGTTACATGATCGATCATTACCATCACACATGACAGACAGAAGATCTATGATCATGTGATACGAAGTCATATGATGCGATATTAGGTCATATGATAAAGAAAAAACAACCGATCGTAAGTGGTAAAATATTTGGTGGTATTTGTTTTTTGCGCAGTCACTTGCATATTCCGATTCGATTATAGATATGCGAGATCAAGTTTTTCATTGGTTCCTATTCCTATTATTCGAAACTACCCACATGTCGGTTAAGAAAAAAACCAATATCGTAAAATTTACTCGAATTAGATTGAAAAAAAAAGCGATGCTTTCCTTATTGATATATGTAATCAATAATAGTATTAGAATCGTTCTTTTTAAACTGTATTCTTATTCGATATGATTGTAAAACAACTATTTTTTTTCTAAGGCAGACTATATCCAACGATAAGATATGAATGAAGGTGTGTGTGTGTGTGTGTGATTTTGTCTGAGACTTTTATTTATTACCTTAATCTAAAACTCAAGTTTGCTCTGTATATCATTAGAAACGAACGAAAACTTCTATTTATTTGATTCCGAGAACATCGACATTCGTTTCTATTGTCTTATACAATGATTTATTGTTATTATTATCAACATAGAGATAAATGTACTATATAACTAAGTTTGTTATAAATTTACCTCGGTAACATATAAGTTAGTAAAATAACGTAGGCAATATATCTATAGGGCATTTGTGGATGATTGGAAAAGAATAAATTCATAAACCATATACTACCACTCATAAGAAGACCAATAGAAGATAAAATTGATTCAAGTAATTGTGCTACAGCAAATGGTGTTGTAAAATAATAAACATTAAATGCTGTGAGAACAAATGTAATAAGAAGAATTATTGTTGATAGTAGTAATGGTTGTTGTGCATGTAAACATAAATGTATTTCAATACGATGAAAACAAATTTGCCGATGATAATTTATGTGTTTCTTGTTAATTATAAATAACCATATTATTGAAATACATGTTTGCATAATAATAGTAATAATAAAAATAGAAATAATTAAGCGAAATTTTTTTTCAAAATAATTATTAAACCTACGAAAGATGCTCATGAGAAAAATATTTGTCAAAAGTATTAGAGAAGAATATTGTATAAAAATTTGTTCATATTTACAATATTTTTCATTTGAATATAAATTAAATGAAAATGTTGTTAAAAATAAACAACATAATGATATATTCATAATATGACAACGAAACAAAGCATAATAATCTTGAAAGCGTATTTCAGTCAAATGTATTTTAAGTGATATTATTAATGTTATTATGCAACCGATTGATGCAAATAAATATTCTTCAAAATGTACCCATTCGGATTTTATTGGACATGAAATCGTTTGATTTTCAATAAAATCTACAAATTGATAATCATATAATGACCATGATTGAATGCTAATTAATGATTGATTCAACTGCATTCTATTGTTGAATTTAAATTAGATTAATGAAATTCATATAGATACGAAGCGCGCAGATAAAACAGAATCCTCCGAAAAAGAATATTTATACTTGTAAATTTTTTTTTCTAAATAAAAGATTTTACGAATTAGTTTAAAAATATGTACTGTCTATATAAGACTTTACTTTTATGTTATTTTCACGAGTGTTATCGACTAGCTTCAGAGGTAATAGTTCGTTTTAGGCATATGAATTTTATTGAGATCAGATATGTCACTGGCCAACATATCGAAGAGAATATTTGACAAAAATTCAGTCATCGTACATTATGACTTCAAACGAAAAATAACATACGTACTTTGCCAACAACTTTTTACCATTCATTCGGTTGAATGTTAATAACCAATGAATCAATATCTATCGTGATCTGTTGAAGTGCAGAAATAATCGAAGTTTTTAAACATGAACTGTATCTATGCTAATGGGTTTTCATTTTAAAAGTTGTATTGTCTGAAAGCGTATTATCAATTTAGAACAGATACTAGTGGTACTAGTTTCAAGTTACGTTTCTAGGAATCCAGAAATCCATAGTGACTAGGTACAAACTGAAATATTAGTCATATGTACCGTCTGTAAGATCACCAAAGCTTACGTTTCCTGATTGTTGTGAACGTAAACCTTGCCGAAATTCGTGTTTTCGAGAACATGGAAACCTACGATAGCTTGTTACAGATTAGAAATTTGTAAAATTCTCGAAATGGATTTCCTACCAGATACATGTTGACCGAATTTTCACATTGAGTTTCTGTAATACAATTCCGAATGATTGACATTCTAATAAAAACATGTCGATGCTCGTCTGATGATTTGATTAGAAAAATAAATATTGAAACGATAATTTCTGAAGATCTGTTTTGTAGTTTTTTTTTCAAATTTTCTAATCAGCTCTATGGACTGATACGAATAGATAACACTCGATGCTTTCCGAAAAGATGATAATTTTCTACTCTAAATTTTTCATTTTGCTTTCATGACAAATAATAATATCGGATATGATACAAAGCATTGTAGTTACTAATGCTCGCCAATTGTTTATTTGTATTTCTTAGCTATTTTTTCTTCTGAATTCAACTTGTTACATTAGTTTAAGTCAACGTTTTATTTCAAGAAGTGATCTACTCATAACATGAATAGGATTCAATTTCTTTTTCAAAGCAAAGTTGTGAGCAGAAATACTATTTTAATACCATATGATAGTTGTTCATAATATTTCATACAACAAAAATAATCTACTTCATTCTAAATCAATATCAAACTAGAGAATTTAATGAAACATAAAAATTGGTAACATAGTCTAGAATCTCCTTGTAAAAATGTCCTTTCACTAAAACAAAAATAATGCTAGATGATAATGTTTAAAATGCATAGTTTAGTTTATTATAATCACTTAAATTTCGTTTTATTTTTCATTCGTAAGAGAAAACGAAAGTTCTCTTAATAAATATTGCGGTGTACACCGTTTGTATAATTCTGTGATTCGTTGTCCCGTAATTCTGGACTTCGATCGTTTTGTACGAGGTTGCATTCCAGATTTCAATATCTCTCGGAGTATTTTAGAACCACAGCGTCATCTACAATTCAGTAACATTATGCTTAAATAATTAGTTCATGAACCAGTTACTCTTACATTGAGTATGCACGAATCTGTCGAATTAAATACTCACTCATCGGACAATCGTTCTTGATATGCTTGTCAAATCGACAACTGACTATATATAGTCGAGTGAAAAACTATCAGTCTGTGTATCCATAGTCTTGATATTTTATCACTCTTTTAGTTCGAAAATATGTAAACGTTGTTATTGTTATTATATTTTCTGGTTTGTTTCATAAAGAGAAAACTTTGATTTATATTTGTAAGAATAATAATAAGAAGAAGAAGAAGAATTCGTTTTTATTTAGGAACTTGATGACAAACTTTTTGTCATCAATTCATTTTTGAATATTATTTGGGCAACAGGTTTTCTAATTATTTGGCGTCGACGACAAGCTGAATTAGCTTTTAAATGGAATACACTTGATATGGAACCAATCGAAGAAATTCGAAGTACATACAAAGGTGAAATACGTCGTTCACCTGTAACTGGTCGATATGAAGTTTATTATCCTGATTGGAAACGTTTCGTATTTCGTTTATTTGTAACAATACCGTTAATATGTGTTAATATCATACTAGTTTCATTTCTTATTCTTCTTATCATACGTTTTCAAAGTTG
The DNA here is from genome assembly GCA_900239685.1 of Rotaria macrura. Classification (NCBI taxonomy): domain Eukaryota; kingdom Metazoa; phylum Rotifera; class Eurotatoria; order Philodinida; family Philodinidae; genus Rotaria; species Rotaria macrura. The sequence goes on along the minus strand of OENT01000244.1, from coordinate 4,310 downwards.
GATTGATAGTCAATTACAAATCGGTCATTTGCCAAGTAGAAATTGATTCTTTGAAAAACAAAAATTTTCCAATTTATCTTTTCTAAATAGAACTCATGTCATTGACAGAATTATTTCCGAAAATTTTACTAGCACTAGTAACAACGATATTTAGTGATGTTTATAAAAATATTTGTCGATGGTTAAATAATCGAGGTAGTTATTGATAAAATAACATTTGCATTCATATATTTGTTTTAACTTCTGGTTTTTTTTTTCATTTTCACAGAAAATTACCGAGAACAACGAATACACGATGATCAAATGATTGCCAAATTATTTTCTGTAAATTTCATCTTGAATTGATTTATAGGATGAGATCTATGTTGTTTATTCTAGTGTTCATGTGTCAATTCATATTTCAGTGTTTTTTATATTGCATTTTTTACTCATAAATTTATTCGATTGTCACACGTAAGTATAATTGTCGGAGTGAACGATTGTGAATGAATCTGATTTGTGTTTATAAATATATGTAATATGTTTATTCTAGCAATTGATGACAATTTTCGTAATGAAACAATTCTGGGGAAATATTACGGTAAGAAGAATTCTTTTTGTTTTTATTATTTGAACTTTAATCGTCATAATTTTATTACAATAAACGATTGACTGATCGTTTAATTATCAATAAATGTAGTTTGTTAGCTTGTATGTAAACATAATTCTAACATTGATGCTCTTTGTATAGAATGTATCAGTTAGAGAAGCTCAACTATAATTAAATTTATCGATTTGAAAGCATGAAGTTTAATAGAACACATGGTTGATCAATATCGATAGTGAGAGTTGAGCTGATAGTGCAAAACATTGACTTGGTATGAATCTAAAATACAGCATTGACAAGTTGCTTGTGACTTGGTTCAGACATTGATTATGCATCACTAGAATATTTCATTGGTATCATATTCTTGAGATGTATATATTACTTTATTCTGGTACATTTATAGAATAGTGGGTAGTTGCAAAGTTTCTTGACAAAATATTTGTTTATTTTTCAATCCTCTGAAAGTGTTCTAGATGAATGCAATAAGAAGGGTTATGACCGATGCTCTCTCTGCATATAGATTCAGAAATGTTGGTTCTATTTCTACTTGCGAGCTTTTTATCTGCCTATAAAGTAGCAAAACTTTTGTTTTTCTTTCATCCTCGCTTTAGAAAAAATCGAATTTTTGGATAGAAATCGGTTTCACGTAGAAAAAAAGCTCGAGAGAAAGTTGTGCGAAAGGTACCTTTTAGTTCGACATAATATTTTGTCCGTTCTACAAAACTACTATATTCCATAGTTTTTAACATCGTCTCACATGGACTTATGGGAGTAGCAAATGCTTGTTTTTTCGTTCACCAAACTAACTATCCGGAAAGTTCAAAGATTCTCTCATTCCTCTCGTACAAAGATAGATACAAAATTCTAATTGTACTCATCTACAATACGTTCAAGAAGAAGAAAAAACAAAGTCAATATTTCCGAAAACCTTTTGACTCAACCGTTCGATTCAAAGTACTTTTTAGATCTTCCACAGATTCCTTCACTGCTCACAATCAGAAATAGACATAGAATTTCTAAACTCAAATTTCTGTCTTAACCCATATTTTCGTATTTTTCTAAAACACTTTCATACGGTTGAAAAATAAACAAACATTTAGTTTAGAAACTTAAGTTGTTTTTATTCAGTTGACAGATCATACAGAAAGTCTGTTTTCTTAAAATTACATTTTCTATTAGTACAACAGAATTTGTACTTCAATTCAGAATGACACTATAAAAACTTGATGCTTGAATTATAATTGTATGTCTTTACAAAATTGTAATTATACTTAATTCAATAGATGAACTTAACCATGCTGTGCATCTTTACATTATCTTTCAAAAAATAATAATATAAAAGAAGCTCTTAAGAGAATTCAAGAGTGCATGATCAAATAAACGACAATTTAAAGAGAAAAAGAAACGGAAAAGGATCATGTTCAAGAAGAAGATCAAGACTATACTTTTAAAGATGATGATTCTTATAAAAAGTCATGTTGGTCATGAGCAAGTGCCTTGCGAACAAATCTTCTCGTGGAGAAATAAATATCAATTAGTCGATTTCTTTTTATTGTTGAAGAATGAGGTTAGAAGTATTTCTCCTTACAGGTCTTTTAAAACTGTTTAACTGTGTTTTGTCAGTTGAATTTGTGTTGCTATCATAAATTTAAATAAGAATACATATTGGGAGTCTAATTGAAAATATAATCTTAACGAAACATAAATTAAATTTTCCAATCATATTCTATTAGATAACTAGTCAAAGATCACTAAGAACACTAATTAACTCAATGAATCTATTTTTTACACATGCATACAAAGATATATTTATTGAAGAAGTTCGATATCTACGAAATAATCTTGTCTATCATTGCGACATTGTTCTTGTAAATAAGATTTTTCGACTTAAATCTATAGAAATATGTATTTGACTTGTAAAATTCTTCGTTGAAGAAAATATGGAAAATTGTCTTATTTTATTTTTCTATTGATGAAATAATTCATTTCTAGGAAGCTATCATACCATATATAATTTCCAATGCTCGTTTATCTGTATTAATTCAAGTTAGTAAGAAAGAACGTATACGTTATGCTGAACGAAAAGATCTTAACAAAGAATTAAAACGTATTCTTGATGAATGGGAAAATTCTACGTCAAATAAATCTGAACAACCAAAAGAAAATCATCCTTATACAACAAAAGCTGTTGATGATATTCTAACTGATAATGCACTTAATCGTCGTGCATCATTATTAACATTTGAAACATTATCATTGTCACAGGCAGAAATTGAATGTTCACAACCGAAATCACCCGATCTATATGAAGATTATTTAGAAATAGTTATACAATTCGGCTATATTATATTTCTATCAACATTATTTCCATTAGCAGCATTCTTTTCATTATTAAATAATTTAATTGAAATTCGTACCGATGCATTTAAATTATGCATGATATATCAAAGACCATTTTCACAACGTGTTAAAGATATTGGTAATTGGCAAGTAAGAAGCAAATATATATATACTATTAGCAAGTTTCCAAGTAAAATGTTTTTCTTTTATTTTTGTTTTTTTGATCTCATAGAAAATCATGGAATGTATGGTTATTGTAGCTATTATTATTAATTGTGTATTTTGTTCGATACGAGGTGTTTTTCGTCGATTAGTACCTAATATACCATTTGCTGCTGAAATATTCATACTTGTTTGTATTGAAGTTAGTTGCTGTCTAATAGTATTAGACTAAATAGGAGAAAAACTTAAATTAGAATTATTCTTCTTCTTATCTTTTAATATAGCATGTCTTAATTTTAATCTGTAAAATTATTCGATCAAGTATTGATTATGTACCCTATTCGGTACAAATGGAAAAATCAAAAATGGAATATCGTCGACGTGAAGCACTCAAGGTAAAAATATAGAATAGTTTTTATTTATTTTTCAATTGATATTTCATTTTCCTAGAAATTTGAAAGTGATGCATTACATCTCAAAGAAAGTCGAAGTCATACATATTATGAATAGAAAATGAATGATCGCTTGATCATTTATATATATACTCATATATGGGGTGTCTAGTAATCAAAAATATCCCACTGTTTTTATTTTCAAAATTGGACAGTTGCGTGTTCGAAATTTTCGACCCTAGAACGTATTCCGAGAAATTTCTTGCAATCAGTTAATATTGTTTTCTAATTAGATTCTCAATTCAGGAGTCTAGACGAATTGTTTGATCTATTTATTATTTATAATTGCGCAGACAAGCATGATACATTTTCGAGTGTGTTAAGATACTTCGATGGATAACTCGGAAATCGAAGTCGAGTGAATGCTATGATAGACAACTATAGATCTTAAGCATAATTACAAAACATTTTTTGTTATCAAGAGTTGTTTTTGTGTACTCAAAAAGTGAGTACACTCTAGAATCGGTCAGTGCGTCCGGCGGTTTACACGATAACTGTTTACAAATACATTCGATTGAGCTGAAATTTTGTGCACAGAATTGTCTCATCAATATCTCGGTTGAGTTCGAAGATGAGAAGGATCTGGCAAGAAATGGCTGAGTTATCGAAAAAATTGTTATTTTTGATCAGACCATCCCTGAGGGGGTGTACAGGGATTTTTTCAAAAAAAACATTTTTCTCTCAGAATTATTCACAACATACAGTCCATTTCCCTAATTCTGTCGGAAAATTTTTGACATATCTTCTTTTAAGTAGTGTGAGACTATTAT
>OENT01000243.1:112986-153292 GCA_900239685.1 Rotaria macrura | reverse complement strand
AGATCAGTTACAGATTCTTGTAATATCATATCTGACCTTAATCTATCGTAAATGATCATGGTTGATTATAACCAATCATATGGTAGAATTACATTACATCGTATTAGTCTTAAAACAGTTCACATCTCACTAGAACTCTGAACATAGGAAGTAATTTAAGCTTTCAATTGATCTTAGGTATTGAATGCATCCGCACACATTGCCACTATTGAAGTTTACACTAGATAATTTGATGTAGTCATATTATTGTGCCTGCACATGTACATACATGAGTACCTTCAGTACATATCCTTGCTCGTGTGCCATTATCCTGATCTTTATGCCTATCTCTTGAACATATACTCCTATAGGTACAACCTTAGAGCTATATCTTGAAACGTTCATTTTCTAAGATTTATTTCCTGTAATTGTTTTCTTAATATCTGTCCTTGTGAGTGTGGTTGAATGCGTGAAAGTGAGTACTGGTATTGTTTCCTGTAAATCACATTCACAACCATATCTAAGCACTCGTACTCACAAAGCCACGATAGAAATACTTTCTGATTTTTGATAATAGATGATGAATATAAGGAAAAAAATTGAAATAAAAATACAATAGTCCGAAAATCTAGAAGATGTTTTCAAATAACGACTTCACGATCTGGCGAATAGAGTGATAGACATTTTGAGTTTTTTTTATCATGTAGAAACTGGTTCTGTTGTTATTCCCACTTTAACCCCGTATGGATTTTTCTGACAGCTGTTTTACGTGGGTACTAGCTCCAGTTTTAGATTGAACTTAGCTATTTTCTATAATAGGATGACTCAGAGGACTATTTTCACTGTTCCATGCACAATTCAATATTGAATTCAATATCATCAGTTTGTCACAGCATTACAGATTTGTAGAGAAAAATGAGTAGTATATATCTAGAGAGATGCAGCAGGAATTAATATAGATTTTCCAAACATACATTCAGATCATCTTGTAACCAGGCATTTCCTTAAAGATAACCTTTTGTTTTTAGAATATTTGTTTCAATCCATATTTTAATTGTGAATTCGTATTCGTAGTAAGATCTATGATATGACATTTCATATACCGCTAATAACTTCTTGATAGCAATGATGACCCCCCGACTCTGGAAATTTTAGTAAAGTGTACGGAGTACGTTGTCCAAATTAGTGTTTAAAGTAGAGATAGTTTCCGAAGTGTTTGTTCTTAGTGTATTTTTTTGCATAGGATACAGTTCAATTTATATTGTCATATGCAAGAAACACATATATTGAAATCTGCATGAAGAAAAGAGCGATGCATTGGAAAGTTCTAAAGGGATCAACCTTTTTTTCAACTGAATTACTGTTTTTTTCTGCTCTTAGTGACTCTGTACAAGATTTTCGAGTCAAGAACATCTTGTACAGAGTTAGAAAAACAATCAAGTTGATCTCTCTTTTTTTTTGAAAAGTAACAAAATCTTCATATGATTTTTAAGAAAGCTTTGTTGATACTAATACAGCTGAATGTTTTCATACTAATGGCTATTGGAAGAATGCATGCATTCCAAAAGTCACAATGAACTGAATATTTCTTCGCTTAAAACTGAATTCTTTGAGCATTGCTTATGCTTACACAATTGAGATTATTTCTTTGTATGAAATTTCCCGTAATTTTACTAAGAATGGCAACATTTTGTATCGTTTAATTGAATTTTAAAAATTACTTTGTCACCGAAGTGAATCATACTATTAATATTTAATTGAAAATCAAAGTTTGTTAGTCGTAAAAACGAGCTGACATGCTAAGATTTTTAGATCACCAATAGTTTTATTATTAGTAGTTTCTGTATAGTAAAAAAATGTCGTTTTACTCTACAGAAAGTTAAAGAAATGAATCACTTTTCTCTGAATTTTTGAATAGAAATGAAACATGGTATTAGTTCTAATTTTTTTCGGCCTTTCGTCGAATAATAATAGTAATAGAAAATATTCCGTTCTTTAGGGATGTTACTCTCGAAACGTGCTTGCGAACTCCAAAGATGTTAACAATAAGGATATTTCTTTGATATCGAATTACTAATGAGCTTAATTCATCGTACTAGGATATTACCTACTAGAACTACAACAATGTTTACATTACGGAAGATTTCATCATTAATATTTTTACGTTCGATTTCTTTTGAATTTTAATATGCCATATGATGATGAGCAAAAATAATAGAGTCGTTTTCTTTTAAATATAAAATAGTTGACAGTTATTCAAAATGTTCTATTATTTCGAATCAAGAACAATATTTCTCCAATAAGTTAGATACATTCAATTATGATACTTGTTTAAGTTTATTTATGAACGTTCGTAGAAAACATCGCTTTAAAAAAATTGAAGGGTATAATGATCCCTTACCACGATCATCAATGATTTTTTTTGCTAAAAATTACAATGATGGGTCAACACTTGATAGCCACTCCATCCAACAGATTTGACGAACACGTAAATGTTTAGTTTAATTGGGTTCGACATGAACTTTTGTTCGCAATATATAATAGAGGAATTCTCGATCACATAATTGTATTTATCTCTGTTTTCAGGAATAAAATTAAAGACAAGGAAAGCGAATTCAAAAAGGTGACAGAGGATTTGAAAAAAGTCAATGAGCAACTTGAAGAAAAGAAAAAAGAGCTTACAAAAGTTCAAGAGGAGAATAAAAAAACTGAAGAACAAATAAAAAATTTGGAAAGAGAAGTTCAAGAGATGAATGGAAAATTAGAAAAATTGACAACGGAACGAAACAATTGTGAAAAACAATTAGAAAATCAAAAGAAAACATTAGCCCAATACCAACAAGAACTGCAAACGGAAGAAGGAAAACTACGTCAAGCTGAGCAAGAAGTAAGAAATCAAGAACAAGTGGTAAGAAATGCTGAAGCAAAGCTCAGACAATGCGAGTCAGAAGAAAAGGCTGCGAAAGCCGCGGAGGCTCAAGCTGAAACCGAAGTACAAATGGCACAGGTCGCATTAGCTGCAGCTGAATCGGAACTAGTATTCGCTGAGGCAGAATTATCTGCAGCCTTAGCTGCAAGTGTTGTTGTACCAGGAGCTGTAGCTGCAGCGAAGGCACATGTGGCGACATGTAAGGCGAGGGTAACAGCAGACAAAGCGACTTTAAAAACTTGTAAAGCAACACTCAAAGTATGTACTGAAAAACGAATCATTGCAGAAAATAACCGAACCCAAGCAAATAATGAACTGACAAATGCACGACAAATATTGAGCACGAAAAGGAATCAACTCCAACAACAAAAAAACAAAGTTGAGCAAACGAAAAACAAAGTTGAAAAGCAAAAAGAAACTATACAGACCACGGAAAAAAAACTCAACGATCTACGAAACGAATGTACACAAGTTGAAAAACAATTGAAAGAGAAAGAGAAAACATTGAAGAACGAGAGGAGTAAATCTGAAAAACAAAAAAGTCAAATTGATAATCTAAAGAAAGAAGTGAAAAAGACAGAAGATAAAAAAAGTTCATTAGCCAAGAAACATGAACAAATAGAAAAGGAATTGAAAGACTTTCGTCAAAAAAAAGAAGCAAATGAGTCAGAAAAAGGAACTACAAAGAAAGATTTAAAGCAAAATCAAGATGAGCAAAAAATGAAAAACGATGAATTAAAAACACAGGAGACAAATTTTAAACAACAAACAAAAGCATTACGGGAGAAAAATCAACAATTAATGAGAGAAAAAAATCAAGTACAAAATATAAAAGAGAATATTAATATGTGTAATAAGTTGGTTCAAGAATTAGAAGCTGATAAACGTGAGGAAGAAAAAAAATTGCGAACAGCACAGCAAGAAAAAACGAATTGTGAACGAGAATTATCAAAATTAGAGAAACAAATGGATAATCTTGAACGTGAGCAACAACAATGTGAAGCAGATTTGAAACGTTTAAACGATGAGTTACGTAATAAGCGTCAGATACTAGATGATAAAGAAGTTCAAATGTCAAATTATGAAACACAACTTAAACTCCGTGAAGACGAGTTATCCTGGAGAAAACATGAGCAATTAGAAAAACAACAGCAACTCGAAGGTGTCAGAGCACAATTAATTCAAAATCGTCAACAAATGAACAATATTGAGAGGAAAATAGTGACTGTTAACCGAGATATACAACAACAGGAACAAGTGAAATTAGATGCTGAAAGACGATTACATGAATCAGAAAATGAAATTTGAAATAAAAAAAATGAAATCGAACGTTTCCAAAAGAACATCAATGATAAACAACGAATATATGACGGTATAAAAAGCAAACATCAACAACAATTACAAGATATTCAAAATCGAACAAATCAAAAAGACAATATTGATCAACAAATTAGAAATGCAAATCAAGAATTTCTGGATGTACGCCGAGCTATTTCTGGCCGCGCTATGGACCTCAATAGTAAAGGTCAACAAAAGACGATAGCCAAAGATAAATTATCAAATTGTTCAGCAACTAAAATGAATATGAATCATCAGAATGCGCATGAACACATCGATCGGGACTATTCGTCTAATTTTGCTAGTCAAGCCCAATACTATAAAAATCGATCATGATTGAAGTTCAAACAAACATGAATAAAACTGCATGTATAACCTAGACATCAGCAAATTACCCTATCTTTTCCTTTTTGAACTTTCTTTTGCAATTGTTCATCAGTTGAAATGAATGAATCTTGGTTTTCATTTCGATAATCGTCTTTCTTCTAACAGATTTGTCTTCCAACTCTTGATATTGGGAATCACTCAAATTTAATATCCACCATTGATGTCAGTCATTTTAAGGGCATCCACGAGCTCAATAAAGCTGTCCTAGCTCACGTATATATTTACAATCAAAACCTGAGGCTTGCAATTGCTTTATCACTATACTCACCAAAGCAGTTATCACTATTCTCCTAAATCTTTTATTCTTGTTCCATGATGCCTAGATAAATTACACATAAAGAGAATGTGGTCAAGATCTTACATTTTCTAAAAGAAATTCTCAAAAGTTTCAGGTTATTTCGTTTCCTTGATCAAGTACAACAACGGATGCAGTAACAGCATTTTGGTAGAAAATTTATCCATAAGTGCGTCTTGTATTTCATGGATTTTTAACACTAAATAAGAGAAAAACAATTCTTTCTTCACATGAAAAGTTCGAGAAAAAACTCTATACCTTATAAAGACACTATCGAGTAATCTTTGAGTGTGAACCTTTGCCAACACTCGAATTCAAATAAAGACGGTTCTATGCTTCTCGCTTGTATTCTTGTTGGAAGGAAAACTTTAGAAAATAGTTATAAAAAGGCATGTGTCCTTATATAAGCAGTGAGAAGAATAACATTTGAAATATACTATCACACATACCTACGACACATATTCAAGCCGTCGTATCGAATGAAATAGCCAGTAGGACTAAGGATCATTTTTGAATGAAATTCTGCTGAGTAGTTCTTCAGTATATTTACTGTTAATAAGGCAGTAATAAATAAGTGTGCATGAAGACAAAGATAATCGGCAGAGAGTAAAGGTGGTATGGTACATAGACTTTTTCAAAGTATCACTTCCAATAGGATCATTCGACAGTTCGATTCGTTTTTGGTCTCTGGTTGGAACCCGACAGAAGCCAACAGTTGGAAATGATAGGATACTCAACAGAGCTTAATGGAACGAAACATGATTCTATCGGAATCCGATCGGATATCCTCAGAGTCTTTCTTGGGATTTACTGTTCTAGGCAGGAGAGGTTCATCGAAAGTCTGAAAAGATATAAAGTAATAAACCTTGTTTCTGATCGATCGATTTTTGGCCAATGAAGCCTCGACTGATAAAACTTATTTCAAATTAGAATTCTCGAATCTCAATTATTTTGTAAATCGTCTCCGATCAGATGTGCTTGCGATCGACCTTTATGAGCTGTTCGTAACTTGCTCATTTGCCTGCACATGACTTAACACGTGATTTCAAACTTACTTTATTTCATCTGACTCTCTCTTCAGTTGAGGAAATTAACGTTTAGGTTTTAGTATCAATATGAAAGCATGATTAGTACTAAACGAACGCAAAGAAAATTCTCTGTGGTTATATTAAAGATATCTGTTTATCATTTTGCATGAATCTAACGTCTGCAGAATTACTGCATTGAGATGTGAAACAGTAAAAGTTTTAATAGGTTAATAGTAAATCATTCATACTGAATTAAACTATCACTTAAATCAATTCAATATGATTTAATTCAGCTGATTAAGAGATGAAGCCTTAACAAAGTAAAATATTAATCCAATCTTGTGAATCTAGCTAGAAAAAGAATTTTAGACTTTACGAATATAAACATCATGATTCTATGTAATCTCATTGATTAACTAGTCCACTGATGCATTTTTTATGCTTCTGTGATACGTTAGAAATCATCAACATGCAACAGTTGAAACGTATATGGAATGAGAAAGAGAATTGAACTACTTGCTCTCATTTGGAGTCACCTGCATATGTCTTGTTAATGCAACAAATGTATTAAATGCATCGTCAATATTAGTCTCTATATGCACGTCATTGCATTTATCTACGTATTAACGAGATAAATGCTTTACTTTACTTATTGCCCCTTCAAACTGATTAGTTGCTTCGCTCTCAATAAGGAACGCAAAATGTGTATGCATCAATGATTTCTGATGCAAAGCGATATAAAAGGAGTGCACATATAATTTTCTTCAGTTTTCTCTTTTCGTTCGCATCCATATCTGGTTTACACAATCATTTTTTTATCGATTCGTATCATCATCTGCAATTGTTTTACGGTAACTAAAAACATAATAATTTATTTTACTCATGCTATTCAAGTAGTATCTGAGTAGCTGCCAAGTTCGAGTCCAGATACGTATGTACGCACAAAAAGAATGATGCATCCGAATCTATATGCTACCAAAGACATAGATTTTCTTTCCATTAAATAATATACTCAGCACCATATAAATAAGGATAGAATTAGATTGAGCTGCAGTTGAATATGCGTCTATAAATAAATAAATAAATAAATATATATATATAACCTTTACCTTGACAATAGCGGATATATTTGGAGTTAGGTTTAATTCAATATGCGTATAAATAGATATATATATACCCTGCAACTTGTGAATAAGAGATATATTTAGATTTAATCTTAGTTGAGTATTCATGTGCATATATATAATATAGATGCGCAGTGCCAGGTGAATAGAAATAGAAATAGATGGAGTTTTAGGTGTTCTCAGTCTATAAATCGTTTGTGTTAACTATAGAATTTGCTGCTTCTTTTGCCTGCATCAGGTTGTCAAGCAAATGGGTCAATCTGATTTCAGGAATCAGAAAACCATCCAATCAGATGTTTCTTCGATATGAGGTCAAAAACTGATATTCTAGCAATAAGAAAATCACCAAATTAAAGTCTTGTTGTTGTCTGTGTAAATCAAAACGATTTCAACAATTCTTGGCATTAAACCAATGAAAAAGATTTCATATTGACGAAGCATCTTAAAATTTCATTTAAGTTAAAATATCACCAAGAGAATACGCTACGTCGGTTGCGATAAAAGCCTTTATTAAAGATGGAATATTATAGAATTGTACTATTCTTTTCGTTGATCAATAACTGCAAAATATACAAGAGTGCAACACTGCTATCAACGAGTTGAGTATTAATCGATGATCTAGTAAGTCGAAGCTCAATTATCATTCACTTTTTTGTGAGATGTTATTCCCAATATTAGTAAAATGACGCACCCTTGTTGTGACGAAACCTATTAGTTAGCAATGTCAGCTACTGCATTTTCTGATAAATATTTAACGGAAATCTGTTGAGCAATAGTCTCTTTTATCGATCTGTCGCCATTATTAAAACAATAATAGGATTTCAATCTCAAAAGTCTTAATCGCTAAATGTCGGATTGATTTACTTCCATTTGATTGTCAACGATTGTGGGGATTGTAATTTTTTGAATCAAATGTCAATGTGTTGCAGACTGTTGGAAGAATATATAATATCTCAATTGGCTTGGCCAAATACACAGAATTTCGGTTTTAATATCGGTTACTAGTATAACTAAAACAAATGAAAATTTCATGTAATGTTTTCAGTATGGATGTATGACCCAAACAACGGATAGACTCTCATCCTACGTACTATAATCTAGCGCTATTGGGATTGAATTCTTCAAAAGACGGGGATATTTCGACAAAAGAAATGGAAAATAACAGTATCTCAAATTACTCGAAGGAGTAGCAGAAGGTTACGCTTTAGATTGAATACGACCATCGTCACCTACGTTTTAAATGTAGTGAAGGGTGAAGTTGACTATTGTAGTTGTTGAAAGATCTATTAACGCAGGCATTCCCTGTTAGACTGAATGACTTAGTACAGCAGCATCGGTTTAAAAAGTTTTTGCTAATCCGAGTTTTCGAAGGTTGTCGGATGGTTTTAAATTTCATCAGATATTATTGGATTCAATCTGATTTTTTACAAGAATCCTGACCAAAATCTTGCTTTTTTACACTATGACTTACATTGCGTATGATACTCACTTGCTTGCAAACTGTATTCAAATGGACTTTTTATCAAGTAAAATTTTATCGAAGAATTAAAATAATCTGTAAGACTTAGTATTCGAGATCATTGAGAAAACTTTAAGTGTTGAACGTCCTAATCCCATGGACTCTTATCTGTTGAAGGATAGCCTATTGGTGATCTCTTTCATATCATTCCCAAAAGAACTTTAAAAAAAGGAACTTTCTGCATACATATGGTAATAACCATTAATTCTGAAATGTCTTTGACTCTATGAGTAGTACGACGATTTAAGAAAAAGTATTAAAAACCTTCGAATCTAGTTGAAATTTCCGGCTGTTTTATATTACATCTCCGAGGGATATTGTGCAATCTTCCTCATAGTGTATTTTTTTCTCCAATAACGTATTCTTTTCTATGAGATAGGGAACAGCTTCACAATAAGAGTTTGTCTCGTGTACACGAAAGAAGTGTCTCTTAGTTATCAACTTGCTAAACTCATTCCAACTTCTCGGAAATACATACATGTATTTAGAGTTTGTATCATAGTGCAAGAGAATGATGAAGTTCGTTAATATCAATTATTACAGCCTCAGGAAAAAACATTTATTGTTTTTGGACCGACTTACAGTTTATTAGACGTAATGAATATGAAGCACATTTTTTAAAAGCTGTCTGTTGAAGTTCTTCATCTTTCCATATGTCCACTTATGTTCTCCCTACGGATATATGATGTCTACTTTCGCTGAAAGTTATTTTCGATGCAATTAACATAAGGAAATTTTTATTTTCCATTTTCAAATATAAACAAACTTGGGATACATTTGACAATGAAACAAAACTAGTCTATTCAATGGAAAAACGGAATGAAATTTAAATATGCATACTTTAAAATAATTGTTGCATAGTCTGTCACCGATGTACAAATGCAAGAAGAGTTTGATGATAGAAAAGCATCCATCCTATTTGATAAATTTACTTTGTTACTTTAAGTTCCTGAATGATGACGTCTTTGTTGCTCATTTCATTGCTCATGTCATCTATTTTCATTCGTTGTTCCTCCCTTGTTTTCACTTGTGAATTAACACAATAGTCGAATACTCTTTCTAACTTGTAATAATACTCTGTTTACAGATAGCAGTAGGTAGCAAAAATGATTTATCATTTGACTAAAATCACTCACAGACGTAAAAGTGAACGATGCATAGGGAACCAATTGAAGTATGCAGCTCTAAGTGTTAGCGGGAAAATTCATGGTCATACAGAAGACTTAAAACAACGAATGTAAGACAGTATGAGTGTTGCTTGACTGATAGCGTCCGATGGGGAGACCTCTTCTTTGCTGTTCGATTCAATCAAGTCTTGATATATTTTTTAGTATACACAGACAGTTTTGTCACGTGCCGAAGACACTCTGTAGAATGCAGATTATTAAGTAGTTCTGGCAGTAGTTATTGTAACAAATAGTCTAATATATGAAATCGGTCATATAGTCTTGTCTTTTGTTGCAGTGTTTAATCAAAGGATTTGGATAAGTTTTGATCAACTACATTTATCAGCAGCATGATAGTTCATGGGAACGAATATTATTCCGAATGGTAGAGTAAGACGGATGCTGCATCACTAAGTTTCGTTTTCCTTCACAATACTTTAAAACTTTTGTATAAGTTAATCGATCAAGTACTCTAACCGTTGAATTTCAATCACTAGTGCATTGTGGCGATTGTTGCTTTTGTATCCAATTAGTCGGTTGTCGATAACTATTGCATAAGCGATATTGATGATTGACAGTTCATCTAATCTTTACCTATAATTAATTTTTCAGAGAGTAGTGCACTACAGTAAAAAGAATCGGACGTTGAAAAACAAGATACTATAAGTATGGAATTTACGTTGAATAAAAATCTAAACAATTTGAAAGTTTACGCATGAAACAAAGACGTCTTCAAAAGATTAGTCAAGCTCCGAGTAATCTTTTTATTAGTTTCCCATAGATTCCTATGAAACTTTTAAAACTCATTTAGAATTCATTTCAAAAATCAAAACTCTACTGAGCATCGTAGGACGCTTCAAACTAATAGTAATGATATATAGCATAGATGTTTACTACTGCAGCAATCAATATACCACGCGCTCATTTTCTGTATTGGATGATGGCTTGTGTAAGTAATAAGTTATCTGTTAACAACCAATATTCTTAGAGAAATTATCATATATATGTATAGCGTAATTAGACTCTCTTACGTGTAGTAATTGCTTTCTCATCTAGTATCCATTGTATTTAATCTATTTTATGAAATACAATGTGAAGCATTACGACTACTGCTAGTCACCCGATCGAGTGTGACAGCCAACATTGCCAAAGTTGTCACAATTGTTGGTTTTGCCTAAAGGATCTGTTACAATGATCATCTAATCGGACTATATGAGTCCAGGTAAAATTTCGAAAGACACATTTGATCCCTGAAAATGAAACCACAACCGGAAACCACTCGTGCTTATTAGGAAAACAGAAAAAAAGCAGTTATTAGTGCGAAATGGCAACTGTCAAAGCATGAAAACGGCTAAAAGATTCAACTTTATAGTGTTCAAACGGTTTTATTCTAGAACTTAAAAACAATACATTCTCACGCTCTCAATATAGAAATTTGGTACAAATAACTGTCTTGTTTTGTGTTTTCTTAACCAATTTTAGTGACTTCCAATCATCATACTATTATGAGTGGTTAAACGCATTTTGTTTTCAAATTTTTATCCTCCATCGCAATATTGTTTATCAGTAGAAAAGTCAAAGCTTTTCTTCAATGTCTCTTAAAAACTAAAACCAGTGAAACTGACGTGTGTGTATTGCACCGCTAATCGAATTGAAGGTCATATTTATACTTCTATAAAGATTACTTCTTGGTTTAGTTTCCTCAATATTCACCAGACCTGCACTAAAAAAGCCGAAGAATTCGGTGATGCTAAGGCTATTACTTATGATTTTATTCTTTCTTTTTACAACAATTAGTCACTGTTGACAAGAAACTGATTTACCTTATTGAAGATTAAGTTGCCAGAAGAGAATGTTAACGAACAAGAATCCATTTTCGAGTTAAACTGAACAAATCCAACTCGATGCTCTCTTTTGTAGTCCTGTTTTGAACATTTCCAACGAAGAAATATCTGTGAATGTACACCAGCATAGGCATTAATCGATAATCAGAAGTTTTTTCATCATGAAATCAAAGAAATTTTATATTCCCCTTTTATTTGGAGATTAAGGAAAAACGATTGCCTCAAATACATTCATTTTCATATTATAATATAAAACATTTTCGTAGGAATAAGGAGTGTATGATATTGATGTGGGTGTGTATTTATACGTATTCTGTTTTCTATCTTTCATTCCTAAGTCGAGTAGCAAACTACATTGGCACCCAATTATCGTAATTCATACGGTAAGAAATTTCAAAAAACAAAACTCTTATAAACCAGAATTACTACTGTATCTTCGGTCAACAAGAACTCACGAAAAGGTGAATAGACATAGCCCAGTCGGTAGCATGATAGATCGTGTAATATAAACTATAAATTGATAACAGAATGATCTCAGCACATAAAACGGACAACAAAGCCTTCGAAAATATCAAAAAAGAAGATTTTATACACCAAATTACACTATTGCTTTAGCATAGATGTGACTCGTAGCAAATATTACAGTTCTATGAGTAATGTGAATTATAATTCGAAAAAATAGCAGAGAAGAACATTCTTCATGCATCTTAAAGATCCAAATAAACGGTCCGCGATGATTGGGAAAACATTCTGATCGTTAAAAACAGGTTGCATCAGATTACTGTTGGCATAATATCTGGCAGAGAATATTATTAATAGGGGTAACATTTCCCCTTTAACTGTCGGCTGATGTAGAAAACATCTCAAAAAGATTGTACTTCCACCCTCACTTTCTCCTAATGCAGTATTTTTTCAAACAATTCTTCTACCAATAAGACGTTTGACTTGATAACCGAAATTTCATTTACGCTGTGTAATTTAGTTTGACTTCCAATGCATCGAGGAAACTAATGGTAACAGGAATACTCAATGAAACGAGAAATAGCGCAAGAATGAATGGTTTTATAATAATTTGACAGTTTTTCAAGATAAAAGTAAAAAGCTAGCAGTATGCTCATGAAAGAAAGTCAGTATTTCTGTTGTTGAAGATGAGATTCTGCTTCTACGCACCGTTAAGACAAATTGACACTAGTCAATAATTTCTAGCCATAAATGAACAATCTTCCTATCGATAAAGAATAATACAACTATAAACTCGATTATTTGGTGCTATTCCTGCACTAATGTCATTGAATAGACACTCAAGACAGTCCTAATTCTAGAAAAATAGTAGACCAATACAAATCGCCATACATCAACTAATCACAGTGACGTATAGGTAATTGAAATATTATTAGTTCACAATCTTCTCACCTAGAACGAATAGTTCATAAAAGTAGGATCAGTTTGGATTGAAATATTTATACACTGCTTTTCAAAGAGGGCACACGATATCTAATATTTCTTATTGAAGAAAAGCTTTTTTAGGTTTGGATACATCCAATAGAAATTTTTCCAAACCCAGTAAAAAAAACTAAGAAGTTTTCAGTTTGATAACTGTGGCTGATAATATTATTAAACATTAAAAAAATGACAAAATATCTTTGATGTGATTTTATTATGTTGAAATCTAGTGACATTTTACTTGTTCAGGTTACAGCAGTCATTAAGATGATAATTCTAGAATTATGAATAAACCTCGAATGAATCGGCAATCATACTGTCGACTGTTTTAAAATTTAGAATAGGAAAGGCGTTCGACACAGTTGAACTTAAAGAATTCGTGCGAAAGAGTGAAAATAGAGAGAAGAATGTATTATCGTTTTATTGCCATAGATCCCTCGTTTCTTGTAATAAATAAGCGTCTATTGGTAAAATAAGAATTTCAACCAATAGCTTTAATAGTCTTTTTATTGCGTGGAAGTATTCATGAAACTACTTTCATCTAATAAAGCCCACTGAATTTATTCAGCAGTTCCTAAATAGTGTGAAAATCGTTGGAATTGAACAACAAAACTGCACGATTATATGACGACTGAACTGATCACAACATGTATAACTGTTGTATCAGCAGTTTTCTCGAGAAATTTTCGGATATTTAAAATATACTATATGCTCATCCACTGGGTGTATTCTTCTTTAACTCTTATCTCTTCGAAGACTGACATTGCCTCCATGGATGACAACTGTCAATCAAGCAACTGTTCATCTCCAAAAGCGAATATTCTCCGTGATCTAAAGGAAGATGAGTGCTCAGTTTCTTGTAAACAAAATATGGGAAACGATGACGATACCACCATCACTTGGGAAAATTCTAAAACAACTCTTGAAACTAAGTATAACATTTTATTTTGATGTCAAATAACTTATAATCGATGTTCTCCTTATCTAGGATGTCTTTCCACTGCTGCATACAGAATTTTATAACCAACCCTGTCATTGCATGTCTTATTTTCACAGTGATATCTATGATCATAGGCATCGTAGTTGTTTGTTTTACTGCTGGAGAACAACGAGGTATGTCCGTCTTGCTATGCAGAAATCGTATTCAATATTGTAGAATTTCATAAATAGATCGAGCGTTTTTTTTACAAGAATTGCAAATTTCTATCAAAAAACCTCTCGAAGTAGAGACAATTCATATCGATATAGGGGAGGCAAATCATCAATCGGAAGCAAAATCATAAGTGTTGCAACTGTTTAAACATAGATTATTTAAACATATTTGTGAGCGAACCAGCGAAGAAGATCACCACCAATGAGGCTGATACTTTTAGAATCAATTTTACCCGGCAAGCCTAGAAAAACGACGAGATTGTTTCCGTTTCTCGCAAGCATACAAAACCGAATAATATCTCTGCTTGATTTCGTATAAAATTCATTAAATGGTTGATAGCATTGAGAAATTGTTTAAAATGATTCATCTCACTATCACTTTGTTTTCCAAAAAAACTACCATAACCAGTTTCTCTAAAAAGAGGATTATGTCATTGTGTATGAATTTGTTTATTTCTAAGATCGCAATAAAAGAATGTTTTAATGGTCTGATTTTCAAGGTATGATGGAAAAAGGAAAAAAGGAAAAATATCGAAAGGGAAAAATGTCGAAAATAAAAATATCGAAAATATAAATAATAGAAATGTAGATGGATAGAAATATCGAAAACGAGAGCATATTGAAGTACAAGTCTCAAGTCTCTCTCACCAGCAATTCAATCTTACATATTCATTTTCATCTCATATTCTTGTTTTTGACATTTTTCCTTTCTTCCTTTTTCCATCCACTCATTTTCAACAAAGTCATTTTAGGTATTAATTGTTACTTGGTGTAAAAAGATCAATTTTATCATACCCAAGAGTTTCAAGACCAAGAAAAGAATTTTCTTAAGTCAATACTCCTATCAAGCTTGATGGTATAACTTTTCGGAACTCTAACCGACAAATCCACTTAACAGATAGCTCCTTTTTGTAAATAACAGATATAGAAAGCGATAAAATTTTCTTCTCCGTGCGCCACAGAGAATTCGAGCATAACTGTAGCTGTTTCTCTCAGCCACATCGACATGGCAAATAACGTGTCAATGTATCAAATAAAAAATATGAATAAGCGTCTATTGTGTTACCTATGTGTATTCTCAAATACAAATAGAAAAAATTTGCCACATTCTGATTGCTACTGTTAAATAACCATACATAGTGCACCTGATTCAATGTATGAACTCTTGAAACAAGACATCAATGGCAATTTTTTGATTTTCGAAAAGTTCGATATCGTCACTATTGTGATATATTTGCCTCTCATGGAATGCCGTTGCAGAAAATATAAGACAGATATGAGAATGATGTTTCAAATATTATTTAGGAGCAGAGAATGGTCCTTATTTATGTTACATTAGAGGTAGTATTTGCTCGATCTTGGATACTTTTTGTTGTTTACAGTGAATCCATGGCAAACTTGAGCAATACGATTTCAAGGCTCAGCAAGGTTCTTTTTAAAAGAATTGATACTTGCTCAGATCTGACTTCAGCAATCGGACAATTTTCACAAAATATGATCTGAATTAGGAGAATCTAATATAGTCCAAGAAGAAGATTTGACTTTGAGTAAATAATCAATCGTTAGTTACACTTTATTCTTTAACTTAGTTGCAAAATGTGAACTTAATTTTAAAGCAACAACCCAAAATCCAATTGACTATAAGTATGGGCCACGATCTGTCGCCATTGGCGATTTCAACAACGATTCTTGGCCAGATATTGTTGTTGCCAATTCTGTTGCTGATAACGTAGCTATATACTTTGGATATGGAAATGGTACATTTACAAATCCACTACTTTATACAACAGGTTCTAGCTCTGCTCCGTACATGGTCGCTGTTGGAGATTTCGACAATGACGGTCAACTAGATATAGCTGTCGCCAACTTCGGAACAAACAACATAGGTCTAATCTTCGGATACCAAAATGGCTCTTTTGTGAAGCATACAGCACTCTCAACTGCATCATCTCGTCCAGTTTTCATCTACATATCTGATCTGAACAATGACGCGGCAGTAGATATTGCCACTGCTAACTATGGCACACATAGTTTAACTGTATTTTATGGCTATGGGAACGGGACTTTCTCAGAACCAAACGACTACTCAACTGGCTATGATTCTGTACCGTTTGCAGTTGTCGGTGGAGATTTCAACAGTGACAATCAAATAGACTTAGCAATCACCAATTATGGCACTAGCACTGTCTCTATACTGTTTGGAGCTGGCGATGACACCTTCGCCAATCAAGCTGTTCTTTCAACTGGTCTCAATTCTCATCCGTACTCGATTGCTGTCGGTCATTTAAACGAAGACACTATGTTGGATATTGTCGTCACCAATCATAGAAATAAAAATTTTGGCGTCCTACTGGGTAATGGAAATGGAACTTTTCTAGGTCAAACGACGTACTCACTAGATCCTTCTTCTCCATATTCCATAGGTATTGGTGACTTCAACAAAGATAGTCGAATGGATATAGTTGTCACCAGCAATGGAACCGATAATATTGCTCTGTTTCTCGGATATGGTAACGGAACCTTTGCAAGCCCAAAAACATATGCAACTGGATCTTCCTCTTCAATCTTTGTTGCCATAGGTGATTTCAACACCGATAATCGTTTAGACATCGTCGTCATCAACAATGACACAGGCAGTATAAGTATTCTGCTTGGATTTGATGAGGGGTTTCCGGATCAAATAAAATATTCAACTGGCTCCTCTCCCTATTGCGTAGCTGTTGGTGATTTCGATAACGACACCTGTCTAGATATCATCGTTACTAATACGGATGATAACACTACTAGTATACTACTGGGATATGGCAACGGATCATTTGCAAATCAAATGACATTCTCAACTGGCTCTTATCCATACGGAGTAGCTGTAGGTGATTTTAATAATGACGGTCGACTCGATAGCGTCGTAGCTAATGCGTATGGCAACACTTTGAGTGTTCTTCTCGGATATGGCACTGGTTCTTTTGCAAATCCAATGACATACCCAACTGGCACTCAACCGACCAGCGTAGCCGTTGGTGATTTTAATAACGATAATCAACTGGATATCGTCGTCCTCAATTACGGTGATAACACTATAAGTATCTTTCTTGGATATGGTAATGGCTCTTTTGCAAATCAGATGACGTTTTCAACCGGCTCTCATCCATCCTGGTTGGCTGTTGGTCATTTCGATAAAGACAATACACTGGATATCGTCGTTTCTAATGCGGATGACAACACTGTAGGTGTATTTCTAGGATATGGTAATGGCTCTTTCGCAAATCAGATGACATACTCAACTGGTGCTCTACCGACAGATTTAGCTGTTGATGATTTTAATGGCGACACTATTCTGGATATTGTCGTTGTTAATTACAATGACAACACTGGCAGTGTCCTACTCGGATATGGCAATGGTTCTTTTGAAAACCAAATGACATTTGCAACTATCTCTTATCCACAGTGGTTAGCTGTAGGGGATTTCAATAATGACACTCGAATGGATATTGTCATTTCCAATCAGCAAGACAACAGTGTAAATGTACTTCTAGGATATGGTAATGGTTCTTTTGCACATCAAAGTACATATTCAACTGGCTCATATCCAATGGCGTTAGCTGTTGGTGATTTTAATAAGGACAGCCGATTGGATATCGTCGTCGTTAATATGAATGATGATACTGTAAGTGTACTGCTTCGGAAAGATAGAGGAGCTCTAAACAACACAAACACATTTGCAGCTGCCAGTGGTTCACTATTACAATCATTTACTGTTTTCGATGTCAACAATGATCGCCTACTGGATATCGTTGTTTGTAATTATGGTACTGACACTATAGGTGTCCTTCTTGGCCAAGGAGAAGGAACTTTTGGGAACGAAATAATTTTTCCACTAGGCTTAGAAGCTCATCCTCATTCAATCGCCTTTGATGACTTCAATAAAGACGGTCAAACGGATATAGCAGTGGCCAATTACGGAACAAAAAATCTCATCACGTTTCTTGGGAACGCAAATGGAGGATTTGAAAATCGAGGGACATTTGGTGCTAGTTTCGATTTCGCACCAATGGTTATTGCTGCTGGTGACTTCAAGAATGATGGACGTTCCGGAATCGTGGTCCGATATGATGACATCAATCATGTAGATGTGTTTCTAGCACACGACACCGGATCGTTCAGTGACCGCATGCGATATGCGACTGGCACCTGGCCAACATCTGTAGCTGTTGGTGATTTTAATAACGACAACCGACTTGATATCGCCGCTACTAATTCGTATGACAACACAGTGAGTATCATTCTAGGATTTGATAATGGCACTTTCGCACATGAAACTTCATATTCCACGGGCTCCTTTCCGCATTGGTTAGCGGTAGACGATTTTAATAAGGACAATTGTCAGGACATGGTTGTTTCTAATGGGCATAATAACACTGTAAGTGTCCTTCTCGGATATGGCAATGGCTCATTTGCAAATCAAATGACATTCTCAACTGGCGTGGAACCCACTGGCGTGGCTGTTGGTGATTTTAATAACGACAGTATACTCGATATTGTCGTTACTAATTTACAAGACAGCACTTTAAGTATCCTTCTGGGATATGGCAATGGATCTTTCGCAAATCAAGCGATATATTCAACTGGCTCTTATCCATACGGATTAGCTGTTGGTAATTTCGACAAAGACGCTGCACTGGATGTTGTAGTTTCTAGTGTGCATGATAGCACTGTGAGTGTCCTTCTCGGGTATGGTAATGGCTCTTTGGCAAAACAAATGATATTTTCAACTGGTGCACAACCGACCAGTGTGGTTGTTGGTGATTTGAATAAGGACAGTCGAATAGATATCATCGTTATTAATACGAATGACAACACCGTGAGTGTCCTCCTTGGATATGGCAATGGCTCTTTCGTAAATCAGGTGATATATTCAACTGGTACTCGGCCGTCCGATGTTGCTGTTGGGGATTTCAATAATGACACCATATTGGATATTGTCGTTATTAATTATAATGACAACAGTGTGAGTGTTCTACTCGGATACGGCAATGGCGTTTTTGTTAAGCAAATGATACATTCAACTGCCCAAAGTCCTTGGTCTGTAGCTGTTGGCGATTTCAATAATGACACCCGACTGGACATCGTCGTTGCAAATACCAATGAGAATGCTGTCAACGTACATCTAGGATACCCTCACGAAAGCTTTCTAAACGAAATCAGTCTGCTAACTGGCAATGGATCTAGACCTAGCTCGTTAGCCATTGGAGACTTTAATCATGACGGTGAAGAAGATATTGGAATTGCAGATTCAAGCAGTAACAATATCAATATTTTTCTTGGATATGGCAATAGTTCTTTCTCAAATCAAATAGTGCATTCAACTGATTGGCCTCCATGGTCTATTGCTGTGGGTGATTTTAACAACGATTCTCTACTTGACATTGTGACCGCAAATCATAACAGTGAGAATATTGGTGTATTTCTTGGATGGGACAACGGTTCATTTTCAAGTCAAAAAACGTTTGCGACTGGCTCTGGATCTCTACCTTCCGCCGTAGCCGTTGGAGATTTTAATAATGACAGTTTATTGGACATTATCGTCACAATTCAGGGCGTTAACAATGTAGGTGTTTTCATAGGATTTGGCAATGGCTCATTCGCCGATGTAAAAGTGTTTTCGATCGGATATGGGACTGTTCCGTTCTCAATATGTGTTGGTGATTTTAATAATGATGGAAAGTTGGACTTTGCTGTGGCCAATGAAGGCTCAGACAATTTGAGGATTTTTTTACAGATTTGTTAGTGCCTTGATTGCTGCTTTGAGTTGTTTTTTCTTTCGATTTCATGTTTCCAACTTCTCCTAATATTTTGTACATTGGTTTTGTCGACTCTTATGAATTAAGTAGGCTGTAATTGAGAGTGGAAGTGCCAAAAGAAAATAACCTTTGAGCGAAAACTTGAGAGAAGATATTTCATTAAGCATGCATTTCAATACAAGAAAAGGCGTGTAATCATCTAAATAGATGAACGTTTTAGATATCAAACAATCATGCAGAGGTCATTTAGAATCATCATCGAGGTTTCGTCATCTGCATGATGTTTCAGTACTAAAGTAGGCAAGCGGGATGCTTATGGTTTTGTTGCAGCAGTGATAGAAGTTAAAAGTTCTACTGATTCTCTAAATTATTTGTGTGTGTTTATGTACATATGTAACTATCGGAATTTCGGTCCATAATAGGGGTGGTCATTTAAGATTTCTTCACTTATCACGATAAATGATTTATTTATCTTCATTTTTTTCGAAAAAGGATTAATTTATTTTAAAAACAACTAGATAAAAAAATGAATGAATCCTTTATCTTTAAAAACTGAAGGCGAATGAGGGTGTGGGTGCCAGTGTGCATGCGTGTGTTAGGGGAGGGGGGGGGGGCTGGTTAAGTGTTTATCTTCTTCTTGCATCCGCAGTCACGAAACCATAGCCGCAGGAACCAG
Source organism: Rotaria macrura (assembly GCA_900239685.1). Lineage (NCBI taxonomy): Eukaryota > Metazoa > Rotifera > Eurotatoria > Philodinida > Philodinidae > Rotaria > Rotaria macrura. The sequence goes on along the minus strand of OENT01000243.1, from coordinate 132,614 downwards.
CATCCTTGCAAACACCCACACCCTCTATATCTATCTTTTTAACACTCAAACCGTGGCTCTTCATCACGCCTTCGTAACTCCTACCTTTCCTTTTCTTGTTACCCTGCTCTTCGCACATATAAAATTATCATTTTATAGATAATCGAATGAAAGTGTGTACAAGAAAACTTTAGTACATTGACATAGAAGTTAAACTAGGGGATGCAATATTTAATTCAGCTACGAATGATCGGGAACCGTATGATACAGATATGATTGAAGTACTGGTAACAATCACTAATGATAAAGTACCTGCTTTCAAAAATCAATTAATTCGAAATAATTGGAGTTTTATCTCGCTGCAAGCAAAAGTTGGCAGAGCGAATAAAAATTTGAGGACAAACTCCCTTTTTATGGGTAACGTTATTTAAATATTCCCATAAAATTTCTAAGAAACGTTGAGTATAACAGGATGTGGGTGACTCATTCTATTCAAACACCCATCGATATCCTCACACAAATCCACAAATCGAGTATATGTTTGAGCAATGTGGTTCTATAAGAAGTCGAACTAGCATTAAACGCAAATCATTGACTGTAATAGCTAGTTTATTATTTGATGAATACAATGTCTTCTTTTTTCATACATGTATTAAAAATAAAGGTTTAGGAAATCAATAACTTTCCTACATGGAGTCGTTTTATTTTGACAGAAACCAAATGAAATGAAATATGATATTTCGGTTTTCCCTATCCAAAATTACAATAAAAACGCAGAAAGTTGCATTCTTTAAATTTCGTTTTAAGCTATTCGTTTACACTATATCTCTTGGCGTAACCTAATGTTCCTTTAGATACAAATAAACATTTGATCGATTTTGCTATAAGAGTCACATACATATGGAAACGGCTCTCTATTTCATTAATTATTTCATCTTCGATTCATATGAAACCTCTACAAAAGAAAGAGGGTTGCGAATATAATTATAGATGATTTCATTTCGAATTGCAGCTGTTGAAACTTGTTGTTACAAATCGAAATGCGCAACAACCCTATAATAATGACCGTACAGCAATCATAGCCAAATTTTTCAACAACCTGTTTTGCTAAGAATTATCAATAATATCTTGCAGTTGTAGATTCTCATTTAAGGCGAAATAAGAGTTAGTATTCGTTATTTTTTTAATTTTATCTGATATTAATAGATGAGTGTGCGTTTTCACTGAATCACTGTGCCACGTCGTAATGCGTCAGCTAGATAATATTCGCCACTCTGTCCGATTTCATTAGCCCGAACATTCAATTTCTTGAGTGTCTGCAAAAGTGAAAAAGACGAATGCATCATAGAAATAGCTGAACGAATTCATACCATGTTATGTTTCAATGCATTACCGAGGTATTGTGCTCCCATATCTCCAATTACATTGCGCTCAAGGTTTAGTGTACTGAGAGTCTACAGGGTATGAGAATAATTATAGAATATGATTAAAACATTATCCAGATACTATGTTAAACGGCAATGCATCTGCTAATTGGTGTGCTCCTTCATCTCTAATTTCATTTTCAGCAAGGTTGAGTGCTATCAGAGTCTGTAGAAATAAAGAGTACTATAGAGTAAAAAAAAAGAATGAACGCTACCGTATTATATTGCAGGGCATCAGCTATATATTGTGCTCCTTGAGCTCCAATTTGATTACGTTGCAGTGCTAGTGAAGTGAGCGTCTGCAGAAATATGAAAATAAGATAAAACAAAAAAAGAGAGTATTATTCACTGAGTTAAACGATAATCCATTTGCTATATATTGAGCTCCTTCGTTTTTGATGTCACTACCTTCTAGATTCAGTGTAGTCAAGGTCTAAAAAAGTAATAAATTGGTCGAGAACTATACGATAAGAAAATAACAATTCAGAGCTCCTAATGGAGTGGGCCTGATACATGAGTCGAATTTTCATACCAGTTAAAAACCATGGCATAGGATGAGCTTATCTGATTTTGCGTTCATATCCACAGACTGAATCTAAATAAATTATGAAATTCTCAACAGATGCCACGCATTTTTGCTATTGGCTTATTTTAAGTAAATTTTTCATTAGTTCAAACATAGGTAGACATTAGTTTTACTTTTTCATGAGTTGATGAGAGACGTTTTAGATAAGAAATGTTGCTTTTAATGAATTGCGACCGTCTTTACGTTCCAATCTATTCAATAATGTAATAGTCGTACGTTCACTAGAAAATTGTTATAAGTAACACGTTGATTTATTCTACTACCTTGTCCGTTTAAAATAACTTAGGGCAGTGCAAAAATACTGGTTTTTGCCGATAAAACCTCGCAGGAAAAAGTTAATCAAATCTTTGCTTCAACAACTAGTCGAACTACAGTAGTTATGCTTGTCCATGTAAAATCAACTTGTTTCAATACACATGTTGAGCATCTTTTAGAATCGTCTTTCACTAAAGTAAATAACTATCTCCGCGGCAGTACTCAATGTGGGGATGGGGAAGTATTTCATATATTATCTTTATTTAGTTATATAGAGGATTTGTAATTTATATGGCACTCAGTAGATTAATGTCGATATAAAATAATCATGATACATTCTAAACGGAAACGGTAAAAATAGCTTTAATCATATATGGTTCGATGTTGTTACAGTGACCTTTAGTGTTCCGAGCACCAGCTAATGATCTTTTGTCGTTTTTTTTCTTTAACAACTGTTTTTTGTGAAACTACTACTGTAATAATGGTGATCATAAGGGTATCCTGTTTCCTTATGTATCTCCTTTTTTATACATATTTAACTAGTTGTTTTAAGAAGAAGACACAAACATCATTTTAAGTCTAATTGATTGTGTCAAACTGGAGCTAGTAACGATTCTTTGCTTGAAATATTGTCGTTGAAAGAATCCAAGCTCATTTATGCGTGGCAGATCTAGAATTTGCCATCTAAAAGTAATTTCTGGAGTAATTATTAGATTATCTCTATCCTGTAATGTTTTATCTGCCTTTCATTTACTGTCCTATCAATTATATTTGCCGCAAAAAAAGGAAGTCAAAACATTTTTTGACAAAAATTGATTGGATAAACGAGCCATTGGACGTTCATGGATCATGTTGAGCTGAGTCAAAGTTCGATAACCCATGGATCAAGTTTCTTAGACCCTGTCTAGCCCATTATGAGTTCTGTAACAATTACCGTATTATGATGCAATACATCAGCGATATACTGTGTTCCTTGGCATCCGATTTTATTCCAAGAAAGATTCAACGTATTAAGTGTCTACGAGGCGAATATTGAGTGTGCAATTAGAAAAATGGGAATCATTTTTACTGTGTTATGTAGCAATGCGTCAGCCAAGTAATGTGCCCCTTCGCATCGGATATGATTGGTTGTAAGATCCAATGTGACGAGTGTCTAGAGTTAGAAAAATTAATATCTAGCATATTCTAAGAAAATGGCCACAACCTTATTGCGTGTTAGCGCAGTAGCGATGTATAGTGTACCTAGATCTCCAATTTGGCAGTCTAATAGGCTCACTTTAGTAAATGTCTATAACGATAAAACGTTTTGAATATTAACAAGTAGACGTCAGCTGTTACTGTGTTATCCCGTAGCAGATCAGCCAAGTATTGTGCTCCTTCACATCCGATTATATCGTGATTGAGTTCTATCTTCGTAGACGTCTTCGAATATGATAAAAGTACTGTAAAACTAAAATCGTTCTATTCATTCAAGCATAATAAATTTAGCGAGCTTCTATCAAGATTATCAAGTACAAAAACACTCACACTCTCGTACCCTCAAGGTTTACTTCCATCGATAAAACAGATCCGTAGCTCACCATTGAGTTACAATGGTTTCATCGAAAATTATCTATTCATTGCAACTTCTGACATAAGAAGACTTACCTCTTTTATTTCCACTGTAGCCTTTGGCTTTGATGATGTACCATGGGATGAAGATATGTGTTGCGAAGCGTGCGAATGTGACCCAGCATCTGCAGTAGCTAACTGCTTTCTATCTGCGTTTGTCTGCATCGGTTGCCTATCGGATTCGGTCCTTCGCGTTCTGCTCAAATTTGCAATTTGGGCTTCAATTTTCTTAACCTTCTCATGCTCTTTTCCATAAACAACTCGATATATGGTCAGACTTTCATTGAAATAGTGTATCGCTTCTATGGTATTTCGCATATTGCGGTAACAAAATGCAATATTTTTCAGAAGATCAGCAAAGTGTGTATGATTTGGTGAGAGTACTCTATGATGAAGTTCAACTGCTTTATGATCGCATTGTAATGCCTCTTTCAACATATTTCTTTTAGTATACACACTGCCCATTCTTACGAGACAGTAGAACGCTGTTTTGTTATCTGGTGGTACTGCATTTTCCACAATAGCCAGTGCTTGTTCACAACAATCAAGTGCTTTTTCTAAGTCATCGTCTTGTAGTACACTGGCTATAGTCATAAGTGTTCGAGCAACGCAAAGATGATTCTCACCTAAAGTATTCTTCTGAGTATTGAGCCATTTGTAACAAAAAGCCAAGGCTTTCTCAGTTTCTCCCATACTTTTATAAGTATTAGCAATCCAGCCAAAATGATCTGAGAAATTGGGATGGTCGGCCGGTAAACATTGTTCTTCCATGTTGAACTTTTGATTGAAGTAATCAAGTGCAAGTTCTAGATTGCCATTTTTTCTATACGCCCATCCTATAGCTCCAAGACAACGGGCAATATTAGGATGCTTATCAGGAAGAATACATTTATGCATATTTAGAGCACGAGTAAAATAAATTAAAGCAGTGTCAAGTTCATTTTTATCACTGTATACTCTGCCAATACATTCGATCGTTGTTATTTTCTCCATGTTATCATCCGGATATTTAACTTCATATATCTCTAGCGCTCGTCGAAAACAAGTGAGTGCTTGCTCAAAATTCTCGTTTCTTCGGTGAATAGTCCCAATATTGTACAATGAAGCAGCAATATGTGGGTGATTAGGTGGTAACTGTTGTTTGCGCATACTGTATGAAAGTTCATAGTATTCTAATGCTAAGTTCAATTGGCTTCTTCTATGATGAACAGTTCCAATTTCATTGTAAATAGAAGCAATTTCTGAATGACCAGATGGTAATGATTCGAGCAATGCATAAAAATATTTTTCAGCTCGATCAACTTTACCTAATTCATCTCGTAAAAGGCTGCCAAAATAAATAATTGGTGTGGATTCTTCCAATTGTTGCTTCGAAAGATTTATATACTGTTGAATCGTATTTGAATCTTCGTCAGTTGCACTTAATTGTACTTTCCAGAGTCGAAGAGTAGAATCAAATACAACAGAGTCAATTTTAAATACAGCATTGAGATTAAAAAGAACTTCTTGTTCACCAGCTACTAGACTTCTTTCATCAATATCAGCAAAGACGACTGTTGCCAACGACGGATCCGCTTGAATTTCAAAAAGAACAATTTGAAGAGAGTCTGAGATGGATCCTTCTTTCGCAAACTTAAGCGCAACATCAATGTTACGTGTAGTAGAGAAGAATCCATTTATTGATATGATTGTACCGATGTTTAGCTTTAATTTTTCTAGTTCCATAGTGGACATCTTTTGTCCACGAAACAGAGTTTGAAGGCCATTATTTTTCAACTTCATACTCTCTTTCTCAAGTGCAGCACACAAGTCGACAATAAAAAATCGAAAAGAGTAAAGTAATTCGATGTCTTCTGAGCGAAGTGCTTTATTCAACAATTTGTACAGGAAGCATTCATCTGTATACCATTCAATAGCTTTGTCACTGGTGTAATTCGTTCGGAACTCATTTATTTTCTTAAGTTCATTTTTATTTTCTCGATAATATTTTAAACACGTATCAAGCATATTTTGTTTTGACTGCTCATTTTGAGGCATTTGCTTAAGAACATGAAGAAGAATTTGGTGCCAAAGAAATGACGCTGATTCTTTCGATAAATCTCGCGTTGTTCTTTGTTTTTTTTCGAATAGATTGAACATTAATGTTTGTTTCTCGATAAAATTGATGGATTCTCTAATCGATATTAATAGATGATCTTGATCTGTAAATATCTTGACGATACCCGGATTTTCATTCATTAATAACGTGTACTCTTGATGATTTTTACAAAGGATAAAAATTCCATATAAACAACTATGGGCACAGATTCGAGAAGCAGCTGCACGAGTCAAGGAGGCAGAAATTATAAGAAATACTCGCTCATCTCTGATAGATCTGATTGAACTGACACACTTTTCAATATCTCCAAGAAACTGAGCCATCGGATTTAGTGCCAGCAGTGCAGATTTCATACTGATAGAATCCATAGAGTTATCAATTTCATCATTAAACCAAATCAGTTGAACTTCTTCTTTGTTTTCAGCAATTGAATTAAGACGAAGGTTTTTCTGTTCTTCTATAAATGACGTAACAGTGGTCATCTAAATAATAAAAAGAACAAATATAGATTTAATAATAATCTTCTGTGACAAACACGCCGAGTCGCATATCAGTAAACAACTTGGTGTCTTAAAATATATTTCATGCAACTTGATGAATTATTTCTTTCATGAAGCTCACATATATTTTCTTCGAAAATAGTGAGTATAAGTTTTAAAGCGACGCTTTAACGGCTTCTTCCACCATCCGACCTCAATCATAGGCAACAATAATTAACCCCGTCTATACATCAGCTAGAGATTGCTCTAATTGGGGTTCTATCTCTCTCTTCGGCTTGACAGAAAATAGAGAAACGTAAGTAGTACTCATTATACACATTAGCAAGCAATATATCGTTGCAAATTTTATGACCCCCTACCCGTTACAGACGTCACTGACGCAGATTATCATTAAAGACTATAGTGATACCGCCCTGCTATAGACCATAGCAACTAGTGCAATATCCTACCTTCTGGAGATATGTCAATTCCACATTTTAACCAACGGTGCTGCATTGACCAGCCTTTTTTTAATACTTATCGGATAGTTTGAAAAAAACTCTGCACTCTCCGCCTATCCACACTCACATCAACATTCGTTGACTGCTTTCTATCACGTTCTTCGAGAATAATATTTCTTTTTAAATTCATGTTGCAAGTTAAACTCCTCAATCTCATTCGTAACTCAATAGAAGGGCAGTAGTAGATGTTTTTAACGCATGCATCGCATTCTGGATGTTTTTCTCTGGCTGCCAGGAAAACAAAATTTCTTTCTTCACATACACAGGTGAAATTGCGAGATGCAGAGGACTTTCAGTTTTTTATGAATATTAGGCGAAAAGAAAAAAACGTGCCATTGCGCTTACACATAATGTCATGGTTACAAATATTTTGCCTCCGTTTTTCCTGAGTTAGTAAGCATATCAAATCTAAAATTCTTAAAGATCATGAATCATAAAAAAACAACTATTCGATTTATAGATAGTGATCCAAGGACCCAGTCACAACCTACTATACTCATATAAGTAATTTTGAGGTTGTGCATGCGTAGCTAGTGGGAATGCGATTGTGGTGATTGGTTAAGATTTCTAGTTAAATACATACATTCACACCCTTACCCATGCCCCCACCATTCCTGTGAGCCCTGTCACCGTAAATCAATATCGTGAACAGTCAAAAGCTTATGACGTACTACATTTTGAAGCTGATCATAAACGTAATTATCACTGTCATCTAGGTAATGTTTTTCTGTACCACTCATTGCAATACAATTTCGAAACCGATTGATTTCTTTATGAGTTGGAATACGTCGAAACTTAAGTTTAACAGTAGACTAATTTCTTTTTCGCTGCCCCGTAGGGTGTGGCTGTGTGTGTGAATAAAAAACTACACACACCCTCAACGTTTTTTTATCGAAGGTGCTGAACATGTTTTCATCACTGGACGGCGACAAGCAAAACTCGATGAAGCCGTTAAGATCGGTACAGTTAATATTACTGCCGTACCGGTGATGTATCAAATATGGCCGATCTGGACACATTATTCGACATCGTTAGACGAGAAAAAGGTCGGTTAGATATTATTTTCGCTAATGCAGGGAGTTGCACAATGGCCATGCTCGGTGAGATTACGGAAAAGGCTTTTCAAAGAATGCATTGAATGCTAATGTTAAAGGCCTTCTATCCATGGTTCAAACAGCATTGACTCTTTTAGTTGATGGTGCCTCGATTATTTTCAATGGGTCAAATTGTTCAATTAAACCAGATCTGACATAAAGTGTCTACTGTGCAACAAAAGCTGCTGTTCGAGCTTCTGTTCGTTGTTGGATTCTCGATCTAAAGAAACACAACATTCGAGTGAATACATTGAGTCCCGGAGCAATTGACATGCCTCTATTGCGAAGCATGGGTGCTAATGAAGAAGAAGTTCAAGGGAGTATTGCTATTTGGCTAGGCTCCGACATTGATGGCACGCTTCGCTGACTTTCCTTCCTTCTCCATTTGTTCTCTTTCCATTGTTCTAATACATGTTCATCTATCTATCTCTCTCTTCTCTCTCCTATATAGGGTGTGTTTTATGTAAAGTTGTTACATTCTGGATACATGAAGTAGCGAATAAACATCAATGCCGATGAGTGGCGGCTAGCTACTCGATTCAGTTTGTTGTTACATATATCGACCCTAGTCAGCTCGTTTTTATCACTACAGCAAGCAGCGACACCTTTGAACCGAATTTGCACACCAGATGAAATTGCCAAAGCTATTGTATTTCTCGCTTCCGATGATAGCAGCTTTGTGACTGGCATTGAACTTTTTGTCGATGGAGGATTTTCAAAAATATAAGATGTTACTATATGAATGAAAGATTTACGCTTCATTTCTTTTCATGTAATATTTAGTATTTCGTGACATCAATTTTTTATCGAAACTTCAGCATGATTAAAAATGAGTACGTGTTTGAACAATAGATATCAGAAAATAGTTCCAATCTGACTCTCAGATTGAAGACTTGGCTATCGTGCACTATTTCTTAGTGTGATAATTATTAATTGAACCTCTTCAATGTGCAACAGGTGAATCTATTGAGCAATCAAGGCAAAACCTTCCTAATTACAATTAGAAAATAGTAACCCATAGAGAAATTGTGGATGTAGATGCGAGGATGACTTCCATCTACATTCAAACTCTCAGCTTTTTGGCACACCCTGAAAATACTTCTCGTATATACTTGAAACATGGTTCAAAGCCTATATATTAATTAATTCATTGGACAATACTTTTGTTTTTTTAATCCATCGAAAATCAACATCTAAGCTGAGTTACTGTATCGATATTTGCTATATTTCAAATATGTTATTTTCATAATAAATATCAACGTAAATATTTTTTCTTTCTATATATAAGGCTGCTCACTTTTGAAGTAGCATTTGCAATAAAAAATAGAAAAGCGGTAAGCCAAGAAATATTGTATATAGTTAACGCCATTTTCATGCTTGATTTTTATCATGAGAAACTCTGGCTTCATGTTTGAAATCATTGATTGTAAAAGTTGTTGACTAAATTTGTATATTCCAACATTAAGATAAACGCAAGAACTTAAAGAAAAATTCATGTTTGCGGGTATAGTTGTGACTAACTTTTTTTCTCTACCGAGATGTGTACGTAGTACACTCTCTTATTTATCATTAGATTCTAAGGAGAAAAATATGCTGACTATCTAAACAATAGTCGAAATTTGTCCAATGGAGTTTGAAATCAATCTTCTCGAAAAAATACATTCATATTCACTAAGCGTCCTTAATAATTAAGTGGTGATCTATTTCGAATTCGAATAGCCATACATTTAAAACTCGTTTAATTTTATGCATTGCCATCGTTGCCACTTCCTGAAAATTCTGCGTATATTCTCGGACAAGCTCCTGATTGCCTTGAGCTAATTTGATGGCCTGATCGTAGTAACACATCGCCAACCAGTAATGTTTCTTTTTATCATGAGTTTCACCAATATCATTCAGAAGTTGTGCGATAAGGTGTTGATCAACTTTGAGATGTTTTTGCTTGAAAAACATCCAATGACGCAATGCTTTCTTATATGAACTAAGTGCTTGAGAAAAGGCTTCTTTTGATTCATGTATTTGTCCGATACAATGATGAACTAAGGCTATTTGACCCCGAAATTTATCGTCCGCTGATGTTAATGACAAAATCTCAATGAAACAAGTGAGTGCTGATTCATTTTGGTCGAGTTCCATGTTCGAACGACCTTTTCCGTATAGATTTTCAATCATAAGATTGTTGATCACAGACGTTAATTCTATTTTTCGACAAGTATTGAGTGCGTCGGAAAAGTATTTCATCGCTTCTAAATATTGTCCTATTTCAGCATAGATGTGACCAACATTATAATAGGTCAATCCAATCGAAACACTGTTCCTTGGCAAAATCTTAATCGAATCAGGTGCTTTTTCACAATATGGGAACGCAGTGACATAATCTTGGTTATCTGCATAGACAAGAGCCAGATTATTTAGCGTAGAGATTAACTCTGGATCGTCGGGTGCTTTCAACTGAAGTGCTAAGTTATGCTAAAGAATTGATTCGTCATATTCATGTCGATTCCTATAGATACAAGTCATATTATTGTAAACCTTTGCTGTATCCTCTGAAAACATGTTGAATTCCAAAGCTGTAAAGTAGGCACTCAATGCTTCATTATCTTCACCCAGGGCTTGATAGCTAGCATCCATACTTGCGTTAACACATGCTTGATCACCATGATGATCGGGAAGAATCCGAAGGGTGTGCTGGAAGAATAATGGCTTTATTATGTTGTTGTTTTTTGTGTAAGAATATACCAAGATTGTTCAAGATAGTATCTACATCAGGAGAATCAGCTGGCAAATCACGAAGAAGTAGTTGAAAATATCGTTCGGATCGATACAGATCACCCATATCACCTGAAGAAATCAAACTAATTTCATTATCATCACTGATAAGAAAAATTACCAAGAAAACGTCCGAGAACTATAAATGTTGATTGATTACCCATCTGCTCTTTTAAATAACGAATCATTGAACTCAATCTTTCGTTCACACCATCATTTAATGTCAAATTTACATACCATAATCCGTTCTGTTTATCTTCAGTGATTTCATCAATGCGGAAGACGCTACTCATCGCCATGAGTGTCTCATTTTCGCTATGAACAAAACTTAAATTTTTAATGTTAGCTATCGGTAATTTGCTCTGCTCCAACTCGAGAAAAAGTCGAAAAATGATGGACATCTCTTTTGGATGGGTATTCGAATTGAATCCAGAAAAATTTGAGGCAACGTCGAGATCATTAGATTGTCGACACAAAACTATTGAAAGAAATTAAATCTCCCTTTCCACTTTTCTTCAATAACGCATCAAAATCATCCCGATGCATCAACTGTCATCGATGGACAATTACGGAATCTAGCCACTCACTCTTTGCTTGATGTTCATTCTTCAACTGATGATATAAATCTTGAAGAAAATATCGAAGTCCGAATATGTTATCAATATTTTGGGTACGAAATGCTCGATTGAGTACACAGAAGAGAAATCCCGGTTTAGTATACCATTGGATGGCGTTCTCTGGCTTGTATTGGTCAATAAATGTATCGATGTTTTGTTGCTCAACAGCATTGTCTTTGAAATAGGAACGTAAGAAACCGATCATCTCTTCTTAATCTTTTAGTTCATGTGGAAGTTGAAGAATGACGTCGATCAACAATTGATGCCAAACAAATGTCGCCGATTGTTGATTAGAACAAAGATCACGTAGGCATCGTTCTGTTGTCAATGTGTTAGACGTAAAAAAATGTCATAGCTCAAGGAATACCTTGTTCGAGTTCGATATCACTCACCAATGAAATGAACAAATTTTGACTATTGTTGGAAGAAAATCGGACGCATCTGTTGTTGGACAACGCTGGTGGTTCATTCGTTTGATCCTATAGATAGTTGTGAGCAATCTGTGGCCAATCCAATATTAGTTCTGCTATGTAAGCTGCTTGGGCTCCAAGAAGAATCAGATAAACTCTGGTGTTTCCTTTGGGTAAATTGCATAGAAAGTCAGTACATGCATCAGGATCTTGGTAGACCTGAATGTTACTAAACATTTCTAATAGATGTTTTTTCACCTGGCCATGCTCCGGATCGACAACGACTTCTAATCCCACAACATGCTGATGTTGATACTCGTCATAAGAAGACATTCTTGTACTTAATAAATCTTGGGAAGAAAAAGAAAACATTATTTGCTGCAAAGCTTATGTACATTCATAGCAACCTGAATTTATGTTGCATATGTTGTGAGAAGAATTATATAAAATAATGACTTTGTCAGAATGAAGAAACAGTTTACTCTATCTAGCTTTGCATCATAATTTGAAAACTCTTGAACCTCTTGCAAGAAAGATGAAAATGATTTAACGAAATTTTGACTCTATATTTATCAAAGAAGGTCACATGTGTCGATTTAGTGATAAGAAAAATAAAACTGTTTGATACTTAGAACGGTTGTTTTCTTTTCACCGTTTTGCTGTTGTTTATCTCATTATTGACCCTCTGTTATGTCACCAATTCGTAATTCTAGTCAGAAGAAATTTCCGATTAATAGAATTGAATCTATCGTGGTTTCTCGGCAATCTGGATAAATAGTTACAGTAGTTAAAATAGAGGAAGCAACAAAATAACTAAAAAGCAATGGTCCCGATTGACTTCTCGTACAGAGACCAATAGCTGAAATTCGCTACGGTGATCGAAGAGAATATCGGGATGGATATAGGTGAGTTTGTCAGCGAAGAGAAACACTACTCACACTGCACATTCCTAGTAATGCCCACATCTATTTATCAATATTCTCATCGAATTAGGTCGCTTGTAATTTTCTTTCTGTTAGATGTGTATGTCATAATGGATATACCGCAGCTTTTCTTCAAAAATAAATATGTGATATGCAAGAGTAAAAAAAAAGCAAGGAAAGCACACACTTCGTTTGATAAGCACATGAAAAAAATTGAAATGAATAAATTGCCGTCTCTCAGTACAGCTTCGGTCGAGATTAGCAGTTACAGTCGATGCGATTTCAGTTTTATATCAAAGCCTAATTTTCAGCTCATGTGTAGTAGTAGTAGTATAGTATAGGACACGGAAGTGTGACACCCATCATTCTTTCGAATGATCAACAGATTCTGGGTCGACAGCAATCGATGAACTCAACTTCATTCGCTGATACTTGTCGATGTCAATAGCACTCATTTAATAGACACAATTACCACGTACATTAATGACTCTTATTCACTTAAATCATTCTCAATCGAATTCAAAGCAATCAAGCATTAGGTCAATTCTGATCGAAGATTTCACAACATAATCTTCAACGACTTGAATTTAACGTTGGAAATAATTCAATAGATCGAATTAGTGATCTTCCGATGATGTAGTAGATTACCTTAAATGAATGAATTTTATTTTAAATAGTTTTGCAAAACTCTAGCTCATTCCTGTTTTCTAAGGAATTTCCAATTACCCAGGTCGACCAAAACGATCCGTAAACGGTCGTAAACGATACTATTTCGGTGAAATACGATGGTCGTGGCGGATAATCGTTTACGAATGATCGTATACGAGATTTTCACGGGGAAATACGACAGAAATTAGGGTGGTCGTTTAAGGACCATTGCAAACGATAGCGTAACGACCATCGGAAACCGTCCGTATTTCAATCGTATTTTCCGTATGGTACCAGACCATATGAGAAAATATTTTTGTAAGGCAATAATGTTTTTTCTTAGTTCTCGTTCGAACTGTACCTATTGTTGCGTTTTATATTTTTATTCCGCTCTCCTTCGCTTGAATCACAGCGCCATCTCTCCTACTCTGTAATATGCGCATAAACTACACCAATCACTGTATATATGTGATTACTGTTAGAAATGCTTTCTTCTCTTCATATGTACATCTTTTTCGTTCGGATTAGATCAGAGCAAGAATTCTAGTAATGGTAATTAGAAGTTATTTATATCATTTAGTTTTAAATTTATTCTTTTACTTTAATTTATTTGTATCAAATTTTAGATTTTATTATATTTCGATTTTTACTTAATTTTTAATTTATATCTAATTTTAGATTTATTTTTATTTCGATTCTTAATTAGCTTTTTAATTTTTATCTAATTTTAGATTTAATTTTTATTTTCATTCTAATTTTTATTTGATTTTTGCAAACTTTTTATTGATTTAATTTTTTAAACCTATCATTTATTTGATTTTCATTGAAAGCTATTATTTTATTGTAATTTCTTTTATTATTATTTTGTTCAATAAATTTAGTTTTGATCTTAATAAATTTTTATCCGTTGTAAAAAACGTGGAGCCAGGTCTGAAAAAAACTGCAGGAAAGCGGCTCATTTACTGCCGTGCGCAATAAAGAATACTATCCGTAAACGGCCACTGTAATTCTTCGTTAACGGGCGTTTACATCCCCGTATACGGTACGGAAAAATACGTCCGTATTACTGCCCCTGTTAAAACGGGGTAATACGGCGCCGTAACGAGCCGTATTTTCATCGTAAACAGCCGTAGTTACACCGTATCCTTGTCGTTTACGACCGTAAACGACGCCGTAACGGTGTCCGTTTTCATCGACCTGGGTAAATACAAGAACCTGTATTGAAAGCCTTCTATCAGCTGACCTTATTGCTATTGAACGGTGCTGATATTTTCACTCTTTTCATTGAACTTAAATCGGTTCTGGATTTTGCACCTTCAGTCGAATATCTCAAAGTGATAGCTCCCATATCCGATGCATCTCCCCTCGATGGTTCAGAATGGTCTAATGTCATTGATATCCATTTTCATCAGTGGAACAAATTCGAATTGCGCTTCTCTGAATACAGCGTAACGAATAGTAATTAGTTTCATGTCGAGTGACTTAAAACGATTGGGGTGTCATTTCTAACTAATATCTTGGAATTCATAGAAGTGGTTATTTCCATTGGGTTTCTACCACATTTCCATGGAGTATCTTCTCTCAACATGAAACCTAGTTTTTGTATAGCTCGATTAGCCGATCATTTTTATGTAATTAGTATCCGAAAAATACGTTGCCATTCATGATTCCTCTAGGTCAGTGTTTGGTAAATATGTCGTTAAAATTTTTTAGATAATTTTTTGTGTTTTTTTACTGTTTCTGATAAACGTTTTCTTTCGAGTGGTTTTTGAGTGCTCGAAATTCATAATAGGTTACTTTTATTCAGTTTTTCGCCCTCTATCGATTGCAATCCTAAACGCAATTCAGGAACTCACATGGAGTGAATAAGATTTGACGAATCTTAAGTTAAGATTCTTAACCAGTATCAAATTTTAGTAATGCATCGTGGTTTACATTTCAATTGAAAAATATTAGACTTTCCTTATTTCCCAAATGGTAGAAACCCCAGTGAAATACCGTACTACATTTGATGCATCCTCGATCCGTTATTTAGTTCTTTTTTAGATAAGAAATTCAGAAAAATAATTTGGAATTTATACAGACCATAATTCATCATATGTTGCTAAGAATGGCAAACTATCCTTTTTCTTCACATGTAATTTCATCACAAACATAGGAACTTTCGGTTAATAACCATTTTACGTTGTCAATGCTAGACGAACAGGATCAAAAGAAACTATCTGACGACAAATTACACAGGTTAGTACTATAAGTACGACCAATATATATATATATATATATATTACAAATTATATAGTTACTCATTGAGCTTTCGAAACAAAGTCTTATTTTTGATTTTCTATTTCCGAAAATCACGATTAGTTTTAGCAATTTGAAGAAAAGCACTACGAATAACAACAGAAAATCGTATCCACCAATAACTTTCATGCTAACTTATCGTCATGGTAGATGCTTAAGTATTTAAAGAACTGGCAGAATTATTTTTCTTTGCTATTAATTTTTTGTGTATTTCTTCCAAGCACGTACTGATCGACAAGTGTGATATAACGTGAGCTTTTAAACATCTGTATCGGTTCGATTTTTCTTTGGATTCCAAAGAAAATAGTCTCAGATTGGATTTAATGAAACCACATTAACAAGATGTGGAGAATCATCTAGTTTATGGTTCTTACCGCTTCACTCGCTCAGAGAATGTGCGTCAGCTATATCTAATTAGAGTGTGTAACATAAATTACGTCGTGATTGAATCTTTAGAAGACTCAATTGGCGATAATGAAAGGGAATATCCAAAAACAAACTACACGTCGTTCTTTTCATATATCAGGTAACAAAACTTATATGGAGTGACTTATTGTCGTATCTCTAAAACAGTGCTCGCAATTAATTTCAATTTTCATGGTTTCGGAAACTTCCCAGTCGATACATCGATTTAAATTCTATCCAGTGAACATATGTTCAAATGCACCATGAACCTCGTATTGATAACCTTGTTTAGGCATTCATTTACTCTGCGTAACCCGAAATCGATCTTTTTGTCACTATTTTCTCTCATTATCCTTCGAAAGTAGTTTTTATCCAATTGGCTACTCGTTATAACCCGACAAGTGTAAGAAAAAAATCTGCAGCGATGATGCTTGTTTTTCTTAGATGTGCATTGAACGTATTAACACTATAGGACCTACGGCCACTGCTACCGTCAGCATTACTACAACTACTACTATAAAAATCAAGTCAGGAACGATGATATACGACCTATCAGCTCTTTTCTTTAAAAAGATCCATGTTCATGATCTGTGTTTCTTCGAATATATTCTTGATGGAAAATATGTGAGTTTACCACCTGCCAGTAGTATTCCTTTAAATAGTGAAAAATTAAAATAAAATAATTATCTATGCATTCTTATTTTTATCTGCTTTATGCAGTGCGTTCACAGGGTTCTCCATCTTTAACTATTCATATCGAGCAAAATAGCTTCTACGCTCCTCATCGTGAAGTCACGATTCACTTGCGCTTTTTAAAGACGTAACTATGACAAAAAAGCTTTCACAGGAAATCTCTTGAATTTCGCTGAGTTTGTATAGATGTGACAGAAAAGACAGACAACAGATACGTTCATTTTTCATAAGATCATATTTGACGAGATGTAAAAAATTTCTTTTGAGATTTTTTGGTGGGTGTGAATTTGGGTTGAGATGTGTTGATCAAACCTAGATGAAACAACGATAGACTACGCTCACATCCACGGCAACACCGATACCCTCTTTACAAATTGAGTAGTGCCCTTTCTATTTTGAATCGATTAAGGGTGTGTGTGTTTAACATACATGGGTCTTGATATCATCTTCTATGATATACAGACCTTACTTACAGCTATATAGAACCAAAACGTATGAGCTTAGGCTATTGTAATGATGAGTAGTTACATAAATTAAAAATTCCAACACGAAGCTTTGACACGAAATAAATAACGAAAATTGTGACAAAGCTTACAAATAATCTCTTATTTTTAAGTTTTCTGCGTCAGATTCTTCACATGCTACTAATGCCAAAAACTTTGGAGCCTCGTTGCTTGTTAATAGCAATCAACAAGGAGGAAATGCAAATATTCTAATGCTAGGCAACGCTTAGTTTGTTAGTGTCAACATATCAACAACTCTACTTGGAAGAAGTGTGATGAGTTTTTAGTTGCTGGCCGATAGCAAATAAATGTAAATCGTCCATTGCAAGGCAACAAAAGAACGACGAAGAGATTCAACTTATCTCATACTGATTCAGTTTGTAGAAGTTTTTCCTTCAAGCTATTTTAATGCATAATTTATTTTTTCTTTTCACCAAGTTGAATAAACATCAGACCGGAAAAATCTTCTTCTCTTGAAACTGGAATGCAAATAAACTGAATGTTTGATTTGAAAACAAAAACGAGCTTGTTTACGGTATGTCCATCTTTCTCATTCATTACATTACGAAAATGCAATTCGGAGCAGTACTGCTTTTGAGTATTTTCATCTCGTATGCGCAAGGTTTGTTGAATTATCCGTTGTTTTTTCATTTCATTATTTTATAGCACGAAAAATACATAGGTCAAAGTACAGTAGCACCTAATTACTATTGTAATGAAAATAATAATATTATCGAGTTTACATTGTCATCATCGGCTCATTCTGCATGGGAACCAATATCAAATTGTGCTGTACAGCAATGTAATGCAAGCTCGAATAATAGGAATAGCTGTCTGTCTTCACCTATATCTTGCTTTGAATACCTTACACTCAACAATACGAGTTATTGTGCACCAGCTATTCAATGTTCAATCTTAGAACCATGTAACAATATTACATACAGTTGTGCATCAAATACTTCTGTATGCATTATTAATTCGTGCTGTTCACCACAAGCCGTATGTCTACCATTAGCAACAGTAAATTTCTGTATTCCAGGTAAACATAAAATTCACTCGAACTGTTAAATGTATAAAAAAAATGCAAATCTTTAATATTTGTTGTAGTTGAGAATTTCAACCGGTTACATTAAGAGGTAACTGGTAGCATAAGGGTACCTTCCATCCTCTTGCATTGATTCGATTTCACTATTTCATAATTGTATGAGTATTATCGCTGGCTAACAAAAGCACGAAAGATGAACAGAGGCATGAATCAGGTTAAATATAAGAATGGATTGACTGTGTAATAGAGCAGCTTATTAACACAGCCTCATTTCGGCTGATATCTGGAACTCATGTCTTCTCTAGTTTCGTGATAGGAAATCAGAATACAAAAGGTGTCGAATTTTCAAAAATACCACCAGTTGTTTTTGGATGTCGATCGATTCTGAGCAAACACTATCATACTTTGTTGTACATCTTGAACACAGATATTTTTCATCTTTCTTACATGCGCCCTATTTCGGTTTTAATTATTGCTCACAGCTGATTACTTTTACTTTTCATTGCTTTGTTATTACTATAGAAATGGAATTATAGAGAAAATAAGATTCCTACAAACATCTATAATTGAATCCGGGTTACTCATTTTTCGAATAGGATGTAGAGCTCATTGAATCTGAAAATTCTTTGTCTCGATGACATCTAGTTGATGTAGCTGGACAAATTCAATTTAAAATTTATACTCATAGTTTTCGAAGAAGATGATGAGCTTAAATTGAAAACTGAGATTTTGCGACTCTAGAATCATCCTACTTTCCCCGATTCCATCTCCCATTTTCGGTCTGTTGTTTCCATTCATCATCTGCTAATGATTGGTTAAGCTGCTTGAAGATATATATCCTCCATTCTTTAGAGTGGATCTAACGAATGTTTGGGTGTGTGTATTTTTCATGAGACGTCCAAACCTATTTCATCATTTAATAACAATTACATCATTCAGTGGATGAGTCCATTCTTACAATGTTAATTAAATACCGTCATGTTTTTTGTGTACTCAAAAAGTGAGTACACTACTAAAATCGGTCAGTGTGTCCGGCCGGCCGTCCGTCCGTCCGTTTATTCGATAACTCTTCACAATTACATTCGATTGAGTTGAAATTTTGTGCACAGAATTGTCTCATCAATATCTAGGTCAAGTTCGAAGATGAGAAGGATCCGTCGAGAAATGGCTGAGTTATTGAAAAAATTGTCATTTTTCACCAAACAATCCCTGAGGTGGGGTACAGGGATTTTTTCAAAAAAAACTTTTTTCTCAGAATTATCCACAA
>OENT01000243.1:81327-112843 GCA_900239685.1 Rotaria macrura | reverse complement strand
TATATAAATCGACTCAGTTTTTAACGCTGATTCCGAATCTGATATTAGTTCTGAACCAAATCGAGCTTTCTAACAAAACATTGGCTGCAAAAAGGTCTCAAATGCACAAAAACTGCATCTAGAAACAAAATTGCCTAGATATGTCTGAGATGATCAGTAGTTTTGGAGTTTCCCAAAAGGTTTACCAAGATACTTCATCCGTGCACTCATTCTTGGATGACTGATTTGTCTCATTCACTTTTTGAAGTACACATAACTCTCGGACATAAGTCCGAAGTTTCCGCATTTATTTTATTTTCGAATTGATAATCTCAGGTATGAAGATAATTGCTGCCGTGATGTACTACGACTAACAACGAATTCCATTATACTTCTGAAGTGGGTAGTTAGAACATACCTGACTAATTTTCTAATATTCATTTAGAGTGGCTCTTAATAACTAACTCAAACGACTTGCTTGTTTTTCTATAAAAATCAATGGTTTGCGTTTTAATAAAAATAACTAAGAAGACAGATTCTGACTTACCAATGTATTGATACCATTGTTATTCAGGATTTCAGATGAAATGAATATTCTTATAACGTAAATCAAGGCATTATTAACAAAAAGTGCATTCAAGCTTCTCGTTTGAGAAAATTAAATAAGGTACAATCTAGATACATTTCAATTAGCGATTGCTTGAGAAACGTAAAACAGTGCCATGCATCATAGTTTCTTCGTCGTAACAGTAATATTGATAAATAAAAAGTTCGACTGTATCTTAATTATATCCTTCATTACTGTGATTATTAGTCAAACTAGTTTTAAGATCAAAATGTATAAGAAAAATAGTATGACAAATAAAGCTGTTAGAGTTTTTAACGCAATAATGCAAATGAAAAGATTAAGTTTTTTCTCGCTCGCACGTTCTCTGTTGTACTTTTATATGACGGTCACTGTTGTTTCATAATATTAAATTACTTCTTTATCGAACTTGATTCATCCAATGACGTCAAATATCGATGAAAAGTTTTCCGAAGTACTCAAATTCTTAAAATAGAAGTTTCATACAAGATATCTATCTAAGTCTACTTATATTCATGCTTCCTGTAAACATTAATTAGGTTTGTCTTGCCATTTAAATTCACGAAGATTTCAAGTCAAGTTTCATGTCTACATCAGTTGATGATTGAGTCAACATTGTCACTAATCGAACTTTTTACTCGAACTTTAAGAGCAAAT
The DNA here is from genome assembly GCA_900239685.1 of Rotaria macrura. NCBI lineage: Eukaryota > Metazoa > Rotifera > Eurotatoria > Philodinida > Philodinidae > Rotaria > Rotaria macrura. The sequence continues at coordinate 111,621 of OENT01000243.1, read as the reverse complement.
AAATAATTGAATTTTAGACAGACAATAGTAGAAGTTAAAGGATAGTAATCATCTATTGTAATGATAAATGCAAATAATAATCATCAGAAAATTCTCCGATTACTAGGATCATTCTCGGGTACTTCGTTGTTCTTCAGAACGGGAAGTAGTCAAAAATCATTGGAAAATTTAAGAAACTTATCATTTTCAAATATTGTCTCTATATGCGATCGATTTTCTTGTAGTTGTCACAGTTATTTATTCTGACAATTTTACTCATGGTATTGCTCCTACGTCACAATGTACGGACTGGAACACTTTTCGAAGTCAATTACTTAGCGCCTCATTTACAACACTGACCATTCAAGGATCAATCGATCCCGTAGGTATCATACTTACCGATGCTACCTATGTTAATGCAATAGCCAGTGCTCTTTATAATGATACTACGTATGGCCCAGTATCATCAAATGGATATTCATGGGGAGTTGGGCTGTGTGGTAGACAAAGCGAATTAACGGCAACTGGCAATATTTGCTACTGTAATACTGGATATACAATACGGCCCTGTATAGGAAGTTCGGATTGGGGCGGTATCAATGGGGTTACGTGCGGTGCGTCATCGCAAACAATGACAGTGATATTTCAATGAAGGCATCACATGTACGATATAAAAACAATATTTGAATGCGCACACCGTTCATCTCATGAATTCAAAATTTATACTCACATCGATTTATATTCACTAGCCTATACACTTTTGCTCCGATGTAGTTTGAAAACATGTACTTGTACGCTATATTACTCATACGTTTTCCCGGCTCTTTCTTAATTTCCTATATCACATTTAAACATTTCATTCAATCCAATTTCTCATATCTTCTTTCTAACTAAAATGATTGATATTTCGTGATTGCTATCATGAAGCATATTCAAAAGAACTCAATGTAGATTGATCAAGTTCGACACAAAATACTATTAGAAGGCTTTAGAAATGACATTTCACCCAAGTACATATATGACGTTTAGTAGTCATCATCTCTCGACTATGCAATGCACTCAGTTCATCTCACTGTAACCAAGTTGTGATAGGCGTATTGGCAAACTATTTGACAGTTGTATAGATAAAATTGGGTGTGAATTTTTGTGGATCTGGGTCTCCATAGAGAATCATTAAAGAGAAATACTCAAATCCTAGTGTTTTTTTTACTGATGATCAATTTGTTGCCATTTTGCAAGAGTATTTCATACACAAGAATCATCCCCGATTATAACAGTAAATGAATATGCATAGTTAGATATAAGTAGCACTTTTTCAATTGGAATTCTTAATCAAAGTTATTCGGCATTTTGTTGAATGGTAACTTTTCTTTATTGCTTGTGAACAATATCTTTTATAAAGTTCGAACAAACGCTAAGCGAATGAACTGGTAGTGTTGATCGATTATATTCCACGCAAGAAAATACTTCAAACAGTGACGTACAACAGTGATATTTTAGACTTTAATAAATCACCACCGGCAGATGGTAGTAAACTCAATGATTAAAATTTTAATGTTAATGAGAAGTCAAGCTCATTTTAACGTTTCGAACAGGTCCTTAGCATACTTTTCATTAGCCACTAACATCACTGTGTTGAACGAACTTCGTCAACTAATCATTGGACGAGCCATAGACCGATGCGACATGATAGTAAGATTGCAGGGAACATCAGTCAACGCAGTTTGCCAGAAGACGTTATTAGGAACTACTCTGGGATAAACGTTCATGAATGTATGGTATGTCACAGATGCAGTGATGCATTCAATAATCATACTTGCTTAAAACATTCACACGGTGAAAATTTATCATTGATGTTTGGTACAGCACACGCAAATTGAATTGATCTACGGAATTATGTAATGTTATGCAAATCACTCGAAATTGCATTTGACAATAAAGTCATAGCATCATTACTCTATAGGTATTACGACTGAAATCGCAGCACGTAGCCTAGAGGATAGGAATTTCGAAATCATCATGTTAAAAACTAATTATGACTATTCTTCCAAAACTGTTTCAATGTCTAGCTGAACGAATCTTTTTACGTTAAGAAACTTTTAACATTCCTTTTTTTGATCGGCTATTCCACAATCACTATTATATGTTGGAAAGCTCATGTGAAAATATTTTGCATTGTAAGTTGATTTCGAGCAGTTTAGAGTCACTTTATCATATGTGAGTCACTGAAAAGCGCTTAAGTATGCATTTAATAAGCTTCTAAGAGCAGTTTTCCGTGAAAAGTCGCTTAATTTTGCTTAGAAAATCATTTTCAAAGGACTTTTCAGCACCTATGGCCCTACTTGCTTAAAAGCACTGTTGGCTTCTTGAATCTAAGCATTTTACAGTTGTAAAATCTAGAAGTGAGTACTGTCTTCTGAAGCGCTTGAATTCATCTTTCAACAATATCTTATTTGGTATCCTCTTTTAAAATCTAAAGAATATTTCCATCTAAAGAAATAGAGAATTCGATTTATTTTTATCCATGACGATATAAATAACTTTTTATTTTGAGGAAACCATAATATTTCTCATTCATAATCGACTTTACTATAAACCTATACAAGATGGAATGTGATCAAGGTCGTTGTGCAAGATTACGTACAAAGATTTCGAATTCTCAACATGTTTCAGAGGCCATCTTCGGAAACTCATACATAGGTCGCTAATTAAATTATCATACAATATATATAGACGAGACCGTACTATGAATCGGTGGGAACTGGAGATTGTAACTTTGCAACCAAGAACGCGTTGTCCCATTGTCTAACTGATAGTAAATTTCTATGCCGATATTTCCGGCTAATCTCTAGTAAATACTATGAGTTTTTCTTAGTTTTCTTTTTCAAGTTTTAAATTTTCTTTGAGGAAATACAATATGCAAAACTAAAATATTTTGTAAAATTCGAATAGTATTTTTCAATCAAGAAAACTCATTTATTAAAAAAAGTGAACGATAATCAACAGTCAACAGCAGCGTTGCATTCACATCTATGTGCATGTCAAAAGTCACTCATTCAAGCTTTTTAAAAATGATGCTTGCCTAAAAGCATTCTTCTCCGCATTAAGAAAATCCAATTAAACTGTTTCTAAAAAATAAATGTAAATTAAAAGCTCGAGAACCCAATGCTTGGAAACGATTTATTATTTAGTTATCTGTATTTTTCTATAGATTTCTGAAGTATGTTTCCCCAACGAAAAAAACGTAACTCAAAAATAAAAAGAATATAACACTTCTGGAAAGTCACTAGAAAACAAGAGTGAAATATACATTTGCTGGTCTAAGTTTAGCATAATTAATATAATGATGTATCATCGATACGTTTCCACACGGTAATTTAGTAAAGTGGTTTATAAAGCTGCCTTCCGGTTTCAAGATATGATGATCGAATTCAGTCTCCGGCGAAACTCTGTACACTATCAAAAATTGATTGATTGAATAAACTTGTAGTAAAGTGACGATCAAAGAACTTCTGAATGTAGTTTACCATTGCAGGGACATATTAGAGGAGTGATATAATTTTTTTATTAATAAATAAATTTCAGTAATTAAAAACGCTGAGACTTTTCACTTTTAGCTCTTTTAATCGCTTAAAAACCTGCGTTGAGAAGCCCTGAATAACGCTCATTTACAGCAGGTTCAAGCTAGCTTTTTTGCTGAAATTTTTATATGGGAGTCTTCTATTTGCGTAGGTCATTAATTGATTTGACTGATTTAACAGAATAGCTGGATATGTGGAAGCCTGATAAAGAATAGTCAATGCTATGATAACAGATGTGCTTTTTGGTACAATTCGGGTCAGAGGAGAAATATCTAACGTATTACGTCACGGGGTAACAAAAAAAGAGTTTTTTCTGATTTTCATCTGCTAGTTTCGGCATATCTTCTTATGACTATTTCTGATTAGCGATCATAAGACATAAAATTTTAAAAAAATTTATAAGACTTTAAACTTCAGTCAATAATAAAGTCAAGAAATTAAACTACTTTCTTTTGTTAAAAAACGACTAAAATTACTCATTTTAATTTCGAAATTTTCATTGATAAGGGATCATATTTTTAAAATTTTAACGATGTGGCTGTGGTTTTGGCTAAGGGTGTAGATGTAAAGATAGGAAGATTAATGGTGATCACTCACTCACACTTTCTTCAGTTCTCATCCCCCAGTAGTATAATCAAAATTTATCGACATCCAATTATCTAGTACACCAATCACAAATCAGAAGGCTTTATTGTTATCCGTGAGCAACAATATGAAAAAAAACGTATAGTCACAAATGCTACAAGTCATTTCCGTTCTTCAGTAAGCTAGATTCACAAACAGTTTTCATGATTTCATCTGCCCTTGATTCCGCTCAATCAATAATTTCAAACGATCTCCAGACTCCCCTCCCATAGCAATTGGAACCTCTAGTGTGGTGAGTGTCTGTCCATCAAAGTGAATAAGAGAATACCAAATATATGAAGAAAAAATGAGGTTCACCGTGTTATTTTGTAAAACATCAGCCAGAAATTTCGCCCCCTTTTGACCGATTTTATTCGATTCTCCGGATACTGTGCACTCTCTCTGTGTGAACAATTCACATCGAGAGAAAGAAGACATAATGGCTGCATGAAACTTACCGCGCTAGAACTACACCAGTGATCGTAGCAAGCTGCTGCTTCGTCTGGGGCAAAACAGTTGTCGAGATACAGGGTGGTGAGTGTCTATGTGAAAGAATGTAGATGAGCATATGATAAAAATGAAGAGAGAATGTTAATCACCTTGTTATTTTGTAATGCATCAGCAAAATGTTGAGCTCCTTCGTCTCCGATTTCATTGTATGCGAGATGTAGAGTAGTCAGTGTCTATGTAACGCAGTTTAGATGCCTATGTAAAAGACATGAAGACAAAATGAGGATCACCGTGTTATATCGTAGTGCATGAGCCATATGTTGGGCTCCTTGGTCATAAATATAATTGTGCAACAAATGTAATGTGGTGAGAGCCTGTATGAAAAAGAGCACACAAAAATACTAAAGTGATAAATGAAGCATATACCTCATCGTGTTAGTTTTCAATGCATTAGCCATATACTGTGCTCCGAGGACTCCAATAGAATTGACACCAATGTCTAGTATAGTTAGTGTCTATGTGAAAAATAGTAGTTGGGAATAGGGCAGAGATGAAGAGACAATATCAAAGGGGGAAAATGGCAGATTATTTAACATTATGTCAGATTATTAACTGATTTTTGTGCAACAAAATCAAAATTAATGTCGATTGAAATGTTCATAAATCAGTGATAATTTAACTTTGAATCAAAAATGATCTTCTTAATCAAGTGTGACTTCAATTAAAATCATATAAACTCAAAGCTTTTTCATATTAGTCACAATTATGCATCACTAAGAACATTATTTTTGATTAAAACTTAAATTATCGGTGATTTATGAATATTTCAATCGACTGTAATTTTGATTTTGTTGCACAAAAATCAGACTAGAATCTGATATGATGTGATATAATTTGACTTTTTCACTGGGATGAAGATCACCGTGTTATATCGTAATGCATCAGCCATATGCTGTGCTCCGAGTTCACTGATATAATTGTACGTGAGGTATAGTGCAGACAGTGTCTGTGTGAGAAACGTGATCATTTGGATAGGATAGAAACAAGAAGACAATGATCGTCACCTTGTTACTCCGTATTGTATCAGCCAGACTTTGTGTTCCATAGTCACGGATTCTATTGCAACTGAGATGTAGCGCATTTAGTGTCTGTGGGAAATTTTTGATCCAGATATGACACAAATGAGTAAAGAATGAGGACCACCGTGTTATTCTTCAATGCTTCAGCGAAATGTTGAGCTCCAATGTTTCCGATCTCATTTAATTCGAGATGAACTGTAGTGAGTGTCTTCATGAAGCTATTACAGTTAGACATAAGAGAGAGATGAACAGAGAATCAAAACCACCTTGTTATATTGTAGTGCATAAGCAAGATTTTGTGCTTCGTTGTCATCGATTTTATTGTTTTCAAGATACAATGTCGTGAGTGTCTGTCAGAAAAGTATCGATTCAGATATGAGAAAAATGAAATGAGAACTAGAATCACCGTATTATTCTGTAACATCTCAGTGGAATACGTGGACAGATTGTTGCCAATTAGGTTGTAACCGAGATATAGTATGGCGATTGTCTGTGGGAAAATTTAAATACAGAAGTGAGAGAGATGATTAGATATCAAGGATCACCGTGTTACTCTTTAAAGCTTCAGCTAGATGCTGAGCTCCCTTGTCTTTGATTTGATTGACGTCGAGATTGAGTGTGGTGAGTGTCTGTATGAAAAGTGTAGTTTTAGGCATGAAAGACATGACTAGAGAATGAGGATCACCGTGTTTTATTGTAATTCGTGAGCCAGATTTCGTACTTTGTTGGCGCTGATTTCAGTGTTTTCAAGATGGAATGTAGTGAGTGTCTGAGTGGGAGTGCGTCGATTCGACTTACGGAAGAGAAAATGAATTAGAATGCAAGGAAAAAAGTTTGGGTAGATAATTCATTATTACTACACTGAAAAAAAATAAGGTGTCACACGAAACCTCCGAGGTTTCGTCAAGTTTTACTATACTATATAAATGCCCGTAGGATCATACGAAACCTGTAAGAGGTTTAGCAATATCCAGGGTTTTGTAAAATTCTTTATACAGTTTTAAAATATAAAAATGTTTCGTCCTGAACCCATTGAAATTTGCGTTACCCCTAAGGTTCGGTCAAAAACCCTTTTGACTTTCGTATACAAAACATTTTGTAAATATTCTCTCGTATAGAATTAGGATTACGAACTTCGTAATACGAAGTTTCCATTACCAAGTCATTACGTTATCAAGTAGCTGGTAACTTGTCCGTTACCAGTTACATGCTTACGGCAACAGGCTGCTACGAGTTACTGGGTAACTGGGTGACGAGTTGACCCACTCCTTTAATGGGCATCAAAAACGGCTTGAAGAAAAATTACNAGTGAAAATGAAAATAATAAAAATTCCTGTATCAGATTCAGATTCCCTGATCCCGACTTGCTTTACTCAAACATCTTAGAATTTCGTTTTTTTTCGTGAAAACCTGCTTTGCTGATAATTGGAAGAGTCATTGATTCCATCGCTTCGATACCGTTACTGGGCAACTGGTAACGGAAACATTACCCGTTACTTGATGAAATATTCCATTTCTAGTTAGATCATTTTCTAGCTGAACGAATAATAATGGTGAGTTCGATTTTGATAGTTAAAACCTGATGAAATATTTTATTTTTATTTAGATCAGTTGTCAGATGAACAAAGAAAAACGGTGAGTTTGATTTTAGAAGTTACAACAAGATGAAATGTTCTTTTTCTATTTAGATCAAACATCACATGTCGATCGTTTCACCAACCTGGACCTGGAGGAACTAGCAAAAAAAAAGGCCTGAAAATTGTGGTATTCTGTAAAAATAGACATGACGTCGCTGGAACGTGGAATGAGTCTCCTGGCCACAAACTTCTCTGATTTTTTCTAGTGATTTCCGACCATGTTGGTGTGTCTTTCCGGAAGAAGTGGTACAAACCATGGGAAAACACTTGGGAACTTTTCTGGCCGTAATATAGCTTCCATGTTCCAACGATATCACGTGTTTCTATTTAGGATACAGTGATTCGCTCTTACTTTTCTGCTGGTTTTCACAGGACCCGGTTCTTTTTTTAGAAAGTGGGAGCTTTTAGCCTTGAATGCTGGTGGAGAAATACTTTCGTAATGGAGCATAGCATTCGGGGAAACTTGCATTCAACGTTGAATTGTGAATTGTAAAGAACTCCAAGTACTTAAGGCTCGCTATCGACTATTAAAAATTAAGACCTTTTACGAAACCTAATGTCTACGAAACCTCAAAGGGTTTCGATTTCGTTGCAAAAATCGGAACCCTTTAGGGTTTCGTGTGGCACCTTTTTTTCTTTCAGTGTAGTAGTATGTAACTTTCGTGTTGTTCATTATTTCTCCTCTTTCGTTTTGATGATATGTTTGAAAATATTATCGATAGGCTCTGTACCAATTCACTGATTCTTATGTGTGAACTACCCATTGGTGAACATCTTTCGTGTGTTCCTCTTCTTGATTGTATTTTTGGTTTGTATGTAAGGCGTACGCTTTGTGTAAAGTAGTGACAATATATGATATGCATGGAAGAGGATAGCATAGTACAGCCCGAATGAATACTTTCCGTATTAGAAAATTGTTACACAATGTAGTACAATTAGTTTCGAAAATGGCAACTATATACGAGTGTTAGGTTGGGCGTGACTTCCTCTTCGAGCATGCTAGGCTCAGTGAAAGTATCACAAAAGTACTTTCAATTTTGTATGTAACCAATAGCTTTTCAAAACAATTTTATCACAATGTAAAAAAATAGATTTTTTTACCAAAGCAAAGAAAAAAGTGTGTCATATTTGAAAAAGCATTCAATTGCCTCCCAAGGCTTGTAAAACTGTTCTTTAGTTCTAAGAAACCTTGAAAGGTGTTTGCACAGGCACATGGGAATCTTGTCCTGCGAAACCTTATTTTAATTGGCGAACCACGGGAGAACGTTTCGCATTTTCTTGCGAAAAACTTTTCTGCTATACAGAACTTGAAAGAAAGGTCTGTAGGAAAAGGTTCTTCCCTGGCACCCAAGCAAGAACCTTAAACTATTTCGCAGAATTGAAAAATCGTTTTTCAGGCCTTGGAAGGCATATGGATGCTTTTACAAATCTACCGAACCTTTTTCTTCGGTTTCATAAAAAAAGCAATTTATTTATAGTTGTTTGTCGAAGGCCTAGAGGGTCATGCTCTTAAACTCTTATTCCGAATTAACGCAAGAAAAAGTTCAAACTTGCATCCTTGTAAATCAGCGTCAGCTTTCAAGTCTGATGAGACGATTCAATAGGAATGCATGAGTATTTTGAGTCATACACACAACATTTTAGCTGATTGTACTTGCATTCTTTTTCGATGATGTGTACTTCAAACGGTTGCGACGCTTTGGTTGTGAGAAGAAATTTTAAAATTAACTTAAAAATAAAGATGATCATGTTCAATTGGTATTCAAAACTAATCCGAAATAGAAGTCAATTTTAGCTTAATTTCTACCAAGTTTATTTATCAGCAACAATATCTTTAAAATGCTTAGCAATATTTACTGAATCGCTTCGTAAAAAGAAAGCATCGACGAACGTGTGGCGTTTTTATGCAGGTTCTCAGTGATGTCAAAAAATTCTAGTGAAACAGTTGTTGATATAGTGCGCAAGATGAGAGAACTATATTTAATAACGAAAGTGAAGACATTATGTGGTGTCATACTCCTGTTTCGGAATAGGCACTTTTGAAAGTGAATCTAGTTTAGGTGGCTGTTTTTTTCTATTTTCTCATTTGATCGTGTTTAGGAAGTCGAATAACAGTTTTCAAGTATAAATTACAATTTCCAAACGAGAATTTTACATAATAAAAGAATGAAATCTCGTGTTTGAAGTCCTTTATAATTTGTATAAACTCCGACTCCGTTGGACTCAGGTCTCGAAATGCGATACATTTCCATAAATAATGCTAATCTATAATAGATGAGAAATTTTCATATTGATTTTTTAACCCTTCAATTCATTCTACGTATATTTTACAAAGTCGTTCTGCATGATTATTCAGAATATACATCTAATCAGTTAAAAATAAATTAATATGTATGTACTCGTTGTTTTTTTCACCTGTTTTCATTCAGTAATTTTGTGCTTTATTGCTAGAACATTATTATTATTTCGGTTTAAATTTCACTTCCTTAATAATTTACAAATATTTAAATTATTTTAGAGAACATCTCGAAAGTATCCCATTCCCAGGAGATTCAATCCGACACTAGGACACGCGGTTTTTTGGTGGAGTTCGATCGGAATACGATATGAGCCTATAATATTTCAGAAGAGTCCTGTAGGAATATCGCCGAAATCCTGGTTGCGGACTGACACGCAGATCCCTAGTACTAAATTAGGCCGAAGTTTATTTTAGGAAATCCGGAGAATCCTACTGATAAGAGCCGATCGGATGCACTGTAAGATTTCACACAAAACCGCGCACGTGGATTAAAAATAATTTCGTGAAGGATATGTGTGGACGAAGGTTCTCTTTGTTGCAGACCGACACTCACCCCCATTCTTTAGACTGATCGAGCAGATGTGTCAGACAAGAAAAGGGCATTCTATGAAACTTCCATCTCGATTGGAATGTGCTTAAGTGAGCGTGCTGACCACAGCGGATGCGCCTTTTAAATAACCATTTGTCCGAGAGAGCATAGATACATTTGTAACTTGAAAACTGTTAGAACAAAGTTTATCATATACATGTAGAACAATAAAGTAAGAGAGATATTTTCAGAATTCCCATGATTCTTTCCTTCGGTATGTCCACTTTCTCTAGAAAACAATATTGTCATCTAAGGTATCAAAAATCTGGCCATTTCTTTTCACTCTACAATTTTTCCCGCGTTAAAGTGCCAGTATAATTGCTTCAAACCAAAATGCTGGTCGTCGGTCAAATGTATTCGGAATTATTCAAATCGAAAAGGCTATCACCTTCATTTTCTTTATCAAATATCTACGTTGCTATTGATTTGATGCTATCTACAGTAAAAGGTGTAATACTGAACCACTTACGGTTTAAGTAAAGGTCTTGAGCTTTTTAAGGTTTTAGATTTGGGTCTAAATGCTTTTTCAATTCTGCGTTTCTGACTAGAACTATTTCAAGTTCTAAGTTTCATTGGTGAAACCAGACAAGTTTTATAAAATTGCATCGAAAATGATTCAGTACGATATGTTTTTTTCCGGAGTGAGCAGTGAATATGAGGGTGTTTTAGGATAACTCGTTTTGTTCGGACGCACACACCATGCAAGAAAGAAACAAGCAGGTTTTTACTGACCTTCAGTTGTGAATGATTCCTTTTAAAAATGTGAATGCTTGGTGGTTGTCAATCCAGCAGGTTCTTTCATTCGAAATTTGGGCACAATAATTAAGTAGGAAAAAAACTTATGTAGCTGTCATTCGAAAAGCGTGGAGTGTGTCGAGTCCGTTTTCAATCTGCCTAGATAACATGTCAATAGTAGTTCCTTTCTATTCAGCTGAGCCATTGAATGTTTTTCTCAATGCCAGAAGAAGCTATTACAAAGAAAAAAATGTTGGGAGTTTATTTTTCTGTAGATATTGTTCCCTTCAATGTTCTATTGTGTTTCCTTCATAATCGATTTCACACTGTTGGTTTGGTAAGTGACGATATCTATCATCCCAACAGCCTCCACATTGTGTTTCCTTTCTATTTCCCTTTCTCGTTGATCATCCATATCTATATGCATAGCATGTCGATGACTTAGCTTAGTGAGAAGATAGTTTGTTTTAGAGTGGGTCGTCTTCGCTATCGAGCGAAAGGACAAACCCACCAGTTCATTTTTCCTTTCATTCGTTTTTTCATCATTCAAATAAACATGATGAGGATGATTCCTAACAGGGTTCGAAAAATATATCTCAAATAGATACGTTTCTTTTTTCTTCGTCTAAAAAAAATTTCAATGGCTCTTATGTATTCATATCATATTATTCCCAACAATATTCCAATATAAGTAGAAACACTAAAATCAAAAGAATATTTTCAAACCCTTTCAGAGCAATCTGCGGATTCCCCCACATAGCATTAAAAGCAAAAAAATCGAAATTAAAACTATCGAAACATGTGAGAGGATCTGTAGATGTAAATGGAGTGAAAACCACCGATCCTATAACATCGGGACATCCTCAAGACATACTACACGCCTACACCTTAAACATGCTTTGCAGTTGCTAAAATAATGCAGAAAATAAATAAAAAACTAGGCAAGTCCTTCGGGAATGGGTTGAATGATGCAGGGCATTGTTTTCTTTGGTTGATATTCACCAAAGTCAAAATATTATCCTAGAATTCTTAATGCTCTAAAATGAACAAGTAAAATAAACAAAATAATCCTTTGTTAAGCTGAGTAATATTTTGAAGATAAAAAAATCTCAATTCGTGATAAACGACTAAATTTATCTGACATCGATGATACGTGTCAGTGATTGCGTTCACTCTAGCATACACATTACGAAATGAGAGAAAAATTGTTATTGGATCTATATTGTCGATAATCCGATAGACGAGCTCAACAGGTAACGCCAAAAGAGACGAAAAAACTTCATCATCCATCAATGTTTCTTGCTTTCGAACTGTTCGCTAGGTTGAAATGAATTTTCGCTCAATTTTACTAAACATGGATGTGTTTATCGACACTGAAATTACCTTTTATCATGGTTGTGCAATTTTTCACTTGCGCAGAAAACTGAAGAAAAGTATAGTATGACGAATCAAACAACAAACAAAATTCATAAGATTAACTTAACACATAAAACTGTTTTCACTCACATTTGATTGGAAATTTCCAACTATGTTTGTGTTCATTGTTTGTAAGAGTTGTCATTGCTCTTCATTATGTCTAACAACTCAATTCTTTATTTTCCCTCATTATCTTCTTTTAAGAACAATCTCTAACAGGATAAGAATAGATGTCGATCGGGACTGATGAGAGTTTTGTTCCAAGTCTCTAAATAAACTAAGAGCCACATCTACATTCAAATCCCAAGTTCAAAGTCAAATCGAACTCGCAAACTCCAGGTATATATCCACTACCAAATCTAATTTAAACCAAGCGATAGTAGCATTACTGAGACCTGAATCTAAGCGAAATCCACATCTAGGAACTAAGCCTGAACTATTTCCAAATCTAAAAGTTTTGGTGATCAATCACGAATCTATTCTAGATTTCTTGTAACCCTAAATATATCTTTTTCTTTTCACACATATTGCCCATTATTGGGTGTAGTTGGTGTTCGCCAATGAGGAATCGATACCTCCACCTCACCCCACACTCTCAAGATAGTATTTCTAAGTTCCATCAAAATAGCACTGTTTTTCACTAACGATAACACTGGTTATTGATCATCAATCATTGATTTTATTAAATTGAGTCGTATTGATGGAACAAAGTCAGAGTGACTGACAAAACAATTTTTCTAAAATACAAGATGATTGATAAACACCACGAATTCGATCGAATCAATAATGAGCAGGACTATTTAATTCATGAATTTTATAACTTTCCATTTAGAACTACATGACGTACAACTCAACTCATAGTGTTAGCAGATATCATTGTTAGTTCACTGCATGCGTTGCAGACCATTCGATCATAGCTGTAACGATAGAAATTACCCTGTCGCTTATTGGCACTCGCGATGGCGCCAGATTGAGCTGGGGTTGACTCAGCCCACCTGAGAGGAAATTGAGCCCACCCTGAAAACTTTCTAAAGCCCTTGAAATATAGTTTTGTAGCAGTGTCAGAAATGGTCTCGCATGGGTTGAGCCCATCCACATGGAATTTTCTGGCGCCACTACTAATTGACACATTGATAAATAATACTAGCAATGCCTGCTTGACGTTGAGATTTTCAAACATCGTTCTATTTCACATTGTAAGTCTGTTCCATCGACTGCTTAATTGATTTTATCTTGACGAGTGATAAGATCTACAATCTTTCCTAACTGTTCATCGAATTCTTTTGAAATGGCATATTCCTGCTCTTCATATGCTTTCTTATTATTCGCTTTTCTATACATATTTCTTAATTTGTCAAATAATTTCTCTGGATCTTCATTGGAATTCAATCTAGTTTTAGCATTGCTTAGGCATTTTTTGTAGCTTTCAGATTCTAGAAATTTATATTTTGCGCCATAGATCTTCGTTGCCGCCAATACCCTCATTATATCGATACATTTTTTGTTAAACTACCACGTTTTGCAGGAGGTTTGTTTTTAATTTCATCTGGTTTGAACTCTGCACCCTTCTTTTCAATCTTTTATTTTGCATAATTCCTGGCTGTGCAGAATAATTCTCGTTGAAACTCTGCTTCACTTCTTGACAACTTAATCTTCAAATCATTTTAATAGGCATCGACCAATCAATTCATCAGGATTGGGTTCTTTAACTTGAATAATGACATCAATTAAATCATTCATGAATAGTGCCAGTTCAGCCGGACAAACCAGTACCGCCGGAGGATGCCGTAACTTCTCAGTAGAATTACTATCTGGTAGTCTTTTACCCTTACCATTCAGGAATGTTTTCAGCATTTCTTCCAGAGAAGCATAATAATCTTTGCATGACGTACTATTCAATGTTTTTCTCACCTCTATCAATGTCATACTATTATCTTTCAGTTAACACGGTAAATACGTCAGATTAGCAATTTCAATATTTAACAACTTGTTGCGAATAAAATCATACCGGTTTTGTAATTCTTCTTCATGCGTTGCTCCTAATCTTTCGTTTATATCATGTGCAGTAAATAGTTGTTCGATCCATTGATGAGAACTGGCAACCTGATCATTACATTTAAGAATTGGTAACTCGAAAGGCACGAGTCAAGTGATTGGTAGAATATCTGAAGATTCCACGCTTTCAAACCGACGTAATTCTTCGTATAAACGATCACATTGTTCGCGATCAATTCGAGCTGGTTGAAAAATTAGAACAAAAACTGAGCTCCCGATCATGTAAAAAAAGTAGATTATTATTTGTTTTTACATCATTGCCACCTATACCTTGGCCATCTTAAATTAACATTGGGCTTCTCCTTTTATTTAAATTTTTCAAGGGTCAAGACAACATCCACACAATGAGCAACACCTTTAGGATGGTTACCACTCTTGAAGGATGTTAATGCCTGATCAGTAGTTTTGTCTAGTAAACTAGCTACAGTCAATTGAGCTAATTTACTTTTTTTCAGCACCCAAATTACCCATATAAGTGATAGTTGATATTGGTGACTCAAATCGTTCGGCTAGAATATCTTTAGCATTTTGAACTATTTCCAGTTGTGGAATATATTTAAGATCATTGTGTTGTTCATCTGTTGGTAGAATGTACTTTATCAGCTGGATGAAGTCGAACGTGTTTTGATCACTTATATTCAATTGGGCCTTGGCTAATGGACGATAATAATTATCCAGCTTCAGTGTGGCAAAAGTTTGATAATGTACTCTCTCTTATATATTTCTCCTTCAGTGGGAAAGAGTCCAAACGTATGCGTTGTTATCTGATTTTGATAAGGCATAGTAAGAACTATTTTTGTTTCTTTTTCTTGAAATTTATCCTCAAACATTGAGGATGATTACACAACTAATTAGGGTGCAGTTATTGTAAATCAGAGGAAAAAAAGAAACTTGAAAGTGGTGTCTCATTTCTTACAAACACCAACATTGTCCGTCGCTTTTGTTGAACACTCAAATTATAATAATAACTTAGAAAGAAAACTTTCCCGAATGACAAATGATTGTATGGGCAGTCAAAAGGGAAAAAGTAAATCTTGAAAGATTCTGAGCGATTTCAAGACATTTTAAGAAAGAGATAGTAGAAAAAGGTTTCGTGCGTTGATTTGGGTACGAAAATCCCGCGGATATGTGAATGAACGTGTTGCTCATGCTCCCTGAAATCCTTTGGATAAAAATATTTTTTAAATCCAGTGCAAAAGTATTTAGCCGGATGTTTATTGCATTTAAAACATTAATGAGATTGATCACATGTTACTATTTTTTGTACACAAGAATTTATCGAATTATATAGTAAATGAAACGATCCTGATTTGAGATGAATTCATCTATATATTAATAAAGAATATTATTAAGAGATTTATTCAATATTCCCTTTTCATGTCACGTAGAAGCTGATTTATTTATCTCAACTATAAGGTTATTTTAGTTCAATAAAAACATGGAAACAATATACTGGGTCAATCCTTCATAGGGATCTAAATGTATATGACTTAATCAATACACAAAATTTAACGGAACTAATAGTTTCAAACATGTAATAAACTAGTTTTGAGTATTCGAAAAAACTTTTTGTATCGATAATAGTCAGAATTCCTTAATATGCAAAGCTGAAAGGAGACAACGTTTGTTTCGCAGTCTTGTTTGAATAAGAAACAAAGTGATATATTACCGTTGATCATTTTTGTATTAGTAACCATGATTATTCATTTGTTTTAAATTTGAGATAGCTACTGACGTCGATTAGCTCAACGGATGCAAGTGATATCGCACAGAAATGCTTCAATTATATAGTTTGATGAAGTATTTGTTTTATGACTGCACACAAACAATTCCAGTATGGCCCATGACGACTTGCACATTGAAATGCAAGACAGTATAAAATCACACTACCTTTTCTTTTCGTTCGAAAGAAACGAAAAGGGTTTTGCTGTCTTCGAGAGGGTGTGGACGTGAGTATCGACTTTTTAATCGCTGCTGCTGCCATTGATAAAAAAATTAAGTTAAAACAGGCTCAGTCATTGTTCATTAATGCATCGACTTACATTTCTGTTGCTGACTATCAACCACATGGAGGACTACTTCTGAAGCTTATCAATTGTAAAAGAAAAATATCAGACTTCATTGAAACCGTCCTCACAGCGACACCGCCAATAGTATAGCTATAACGCGAAGTATCCTCTTCGTTATGATTATAAGTAGAAGTGGAAGCGAATGAATTATATCTCAGAATGCTGTCTTTGGACGTCGTGAATTTTCAAAAATTGAAGTATCTATTTATGTGTCGTGCCTATTGCCCGACCTGGCCATGAGTCACGACTAATTTCTATGGAATTTTATCACCACTCTTATAAAAGAGGTACTACTTAAGGGAATTCAGATTTAGCAGTTATGCCGATCAATGTGACAAAATATTTAGTATTTAAGAACAAAATTTATCAGATAAAATATACAATTAAGAATTTATTTTCAGCTCAGTAAAAATCTGAAAGCAGTAAAAGTAGAATTATAACGACTGTTCGAGAATAAATAAAAATTTTTGTATTTTTCATATATCTTCTGTCTATTGAACTTTATCGGACTGAATTTTCGTAAAATTTTTCTCCGCTCAAGTCCTATGAAAGAATACGTTGATCCTTTTACTGCGGAATTCGAATGCGTCAAACTCAAACGTCATGAAAAATTTTGAGAACTACCAGAGTTGAGAAAAAGCTAAACGTAGATAAGTTGAAAAAAACAGATTCTTTTGATATTCCTTGTTGAAACATTGTTAACGAGCATTATAAAAGTAGCCATCGTATAAAGCTTGAAACTACTTTTCTGCCTATAATCTTAAAATGTTCAACTAGAATTTCTAGCGTTAGGGTTTTATTAAGTTTTGCTTATGTTCAATAAGTGACGATCTTTTAATTAATAATTTAAATCTCCCGATAAAAACATAACTCTTATTCAAACTGATTTTTCATATTTATTTCGAAAAGCAATGTTCAATCGATACGCTCGAATTTCCAAGGTTTAACAAAAATTATTTTGTTCAGCAATATAAAAAACATAATTGTTATTGTTTTTCTCTTGTTCGCCATCAAACTACTCTTTCCATTCAATATTTTGATTCGAATTATGTGTGCCCTACACTCAACTGTGACAGAATTCAAGAGTTCTGTTTTATATACTCTCATATTAACTTATCATTTAACACGCCTAAAACAAATTTTACATAGAAATCTGTAGTTCTTCGTAGAATTCTCTTCTCCCCAATTAATTTTATACAACACCTATACTGTGTAAAGCAGAATTCTTAAATTCTGCTTTTTGAGAATTCTACCTGCCTCTTTTAGTTGATGGTGTCTCGATTATTCTCAATGGATCAAATTGTTCAATTAAACCAGATCCGGTATAAAGTTTCTATTGTGCGACAAAAGCTGCTGTTCGAACTTCTGTTCGTTGTTGGATTCTCGATCTAGAGAAACGCAACATTCGAGTTAATACATTGAGTCCCGGAGCAATTGACACACCTGTATTGCGAAGTATCGGCAGTACTGAAGAAGTTCAAGGCAATATTGCTATTTTACAAGCAGCAACACCGCTGAACCGAATTAGCACACCTGATGAAATTGCCAAAACTGTTGTGTTTTTCGCTTCCGATGATAGCAGCTTTGTGACCTGCATTGAACTTTTTGTAGGTGGAGGATATTCACAAATCTAAGATTTAATTGCATTATGAAAAGGTTGAAGTTCCCGTTCTTTTCATGTAATATTTTGGATTTCTTGATATGAATGTTTTATCGAAACTTCAAAAGAATCAACTCGACTAAAATATTTGACTAAAATGATTCAACATAAGCACAAGCTTAAACAGTGTATGTGAGAAAATAGTTCCAATATGACTATCAGATTATGAAGGTGTGGCTATTTTGTGTCATTTCTTAGTGCAAAAATTATCGAGTGAAGCTCGTCAATGTGCAGTAAATCAATCTACTGATTAATCTAGACATAAAATTCTAAATTTCAATCAGAAAATAGTAAGTCATAAAGAGATTTTGGGTTCAGATACAAGGATGGCTTCTATATGCATCCAGATTGACAGCCTTTTGGGGCACACTGCGACTACTTATTGTTGATGCTTGAAAAATAGCTACGCCACAGGTGCCTATAGTAATTAATTCATTTGACAAATCTTTTTTCTCGTTAGCCAATCAATTTCAATCCCGCAAAATGAAATCAAATAAATAAGATCTATTGTGGAGATCTACGGAAAAGAGTTTTCTGCATGTTTTCTCTTTCCTTTTTCGTGAGAATCCAGAAAGGGAATAATATTGAAATAAAAGTTCCAGAAAAATCAAGTTTTGAAATTTTCTTTCATACAAATAACTTTCAGGTTGTGAGAATGGATGCGCTCCCGTGTGAATAAGGAACTATTGTGGATGTCACATCTGCATCTACAATTTCGCGAGTTTGTCAAAGCTTTGTTAATATTTACCTTCTTAAAATACGGTAATATTTTACTGGCTCAATCATACAGGTACGGTTGTCTGCGTCAATCATAAGAAGCATCAGTATGAATGGATACTTGTACGTTACATTCATAATAAAGCATATACGCACACCCTTCATTCGATTCATCTTCTTCAGCGCTGAATACAAAGTCATCTTGGAATTCAGCAACAGCTTGATAGTCATTATTATTCTGATATCGAATGACCAACCCATTGACCTATCTGACTGTAGCAATGCCAGCATGACGAAGATCAAGATCGCATGTCTGTAAAATTTCAACGTATCTAAATCATATCATGTTAGTAATCTGATTTCCCTTTGCAGTATACACCCAGGTCAGAGTTGTTTAAAATGACTGTTCTCATGGCTGTTGTGCCATTTAACGATAGTATCGAATGTTACTGAGAAATTCTCTAATAGATAGGCGTCAGATACTTTTTGCACGGCCCCGATCATTTTTATGCTTGTCTCTTCCACAAATTAAATAAGCTGTTTAGATCACAATAAGCACTTCAACTTTTGAAAGATGTGTAGCTAGAGTGCATGCCCTCAATAAGAACGGGAATTTTACAGAGTGATGTTGTGACTGCTATATCTCTGTGAAAAATTTAACAAATTAATTCGAATTTTGCACCAAAGTAGAAAAATGTGTTGTCGACCGATTAATGAAAAAAAATTTCAAAAAAGTTGAAAAATGATCGAGATATGACCGGTAGTTTGAAGTCGACTGATGCCGTTCTAAATAAAAGCACTTTCCTCAATAAGAACGCTAATGCAAAAGTTGTCCCTATTTAGAACGTACCAGCAAAAATACATAGAGTAACAGGCATCGTTCAAAAACCGTGCTATATCGCTTCAAAACTTCAAAATAGAGCTGAACTTCCGCTAGACAACTTATTCCTTACATTTTTCTCTAGCATACTACAGAGGTTCAGCTTCATACGATGTTCAGTTGATTCAGTACAATCACAACAATCTAAAAAAATCGCANTATAGCACGGTTTTTGAACGATGCCTGTTACTCTATGTATTTTTGCTGGTACGTTCTAAATAGGGACAACTTTTGCATTAGCGTTCTTATTGAGGAAAGTGCTTTTATTTAGAACGGCATCAGTCGACTTCAAACTACCGGTCATATCTCGATCATTTTTCAACTTTTTTGAAATTTTTTTTCATTAATCGGTCGACAACACATTTTTCTACTTTGGTGCAAAATTCGAATTAATTTGTTAAATTTTTCACAGAGATATAACAGTCACAACATCACTCTGTAAAATTCCCGTTCTTATTGAGGGCATGCACTCTATTTATCATTCTGTTAAAATTCCATCTTACGTAAGATACATAAGAGAGAACAATCGAAAATTAAGCTAATCCCTACATAAAATTACGTTCGGTCAACAACTTTTTATAGGTTATACTGCTTTTTGAGCAGTCTTATCATCATTACTTTTAACGTATCCTCGATTGATTACGTATTGTTATTCTGGCTGCTTTTTATATCAATTCTTCTTTAAAGAGACTTAATCGAATACAATCAATCAAGTAGAGTGTACTTCAAACTCTTCTCTGATATTTAGCAAGATATGAATTTTCAAAAGAAAAAATCACATAACAACAACACTTGCATGGGCTTCTAATTAGAAATATATTTCTAATATGGTCAGTGCTCAGAATCGTATAAATTTCATGTTCAATGACATGCATTACTCGTGTGAAATACTCCTTTACAAAATCAAGATAATTTGCTTAGAAAACCAATAGTTTTTCAAAGAAAGTGCCAAAGGAATATTGATACAGTTCGAACCGGCGGTTGTTCTTCTTTATTTTCGTTTTTTTTTGCAGTATAAGTATAGAATTTCTCACTTCTGACAATATTTTTAGATTTCAATCTAAATCGTATTTGCATATTTAATACTGTGTGAGTTAAAACCATTCTCAATAATTTTTAAAAGGTTGGCTTCCGAATTTAATTGTAATTTTACGATTCGACTTCATAGTAAGAAACAAGGCTTAGAATACATCAACAAATAGAAAAACAATTGACGTCATCTGGCACAATCAACTGTAGAATATTAATATGAATTTCTTTTGAATTGCTCCAGCTGTTTTTTAAAACAACGTCTTATACTTGCAGTAAGATTACAACAAAAGTAAAAACAAGAGAATTAGAAATATTGCTGTGGATGATGTATTAAAGTACATGAATTTTTTTCTGCTATTTAAGGTGTACAGATTTAGTAATTACTTAAATGTTGGTAGTGACAACGCGTTTTTCACTAATAAAAAAAGTATCGATATATTCTATTGAAAGCTTTTAAAGCTCTAACAAGTGTTTGACGTTTTCTGATGATTTAAGTGTAAGGTGTGCTCTTACTCACTTTTAATTATATGAGCAATAATTAAAAAGTCATAAGTATTGCGAAGATGGTTGTTCCGAGAAGTTATTTTTGCATATGTTGCTGAATGAGTCTCTACAGTATCCGTATTTTTTTTTGACTTGAACTACCTAATCTTATCATAATATTTGGATAATCAAATACCCAGTAGAGAGAATTTTGCAAATTCGTCAGTCGCAGGACTCTTTTAATATAGATGAAGAGATAAGTGATGATTCAAATTACAAAGAATCTTGGTAAGATACTATTCATCAATGATCACATTTTTCGATTATGACCGTTGATTAGATGTATGACCAGGTGGTGGACTATGCTCAGTACTCGTTCTTTTGCTGCTAACAACATTCAAATATGCAAACTTATATTTTCTTCAGTTGCATTTCATTTTGAACAGTGAAAGAAAAATATAAATTTCTAGAAGAAACACCGAAGAGTGACGCTTTTTATCAATTACTACCTGCTTCACAAGAAAGCAAAGAATAAAACTCAACTTCTTCCTCTACCTACTAATATTTAATATTTTTCATCAGAAGGTAGTGCAGCAGAGGCAAATAAAATAAGCATACTTCTCTATCAGAATTTCGTCCTTTATGAATACCAATTCTTCATCGATGGATGCAATACTGATTTCAGTCAGGTACATGTTCATCTTCACCCATTTCTGTGAAATTCGTTAGTTTTATTTCGTACAGAAGAGAAATTCGTAAATTCAAAACACCGATTTTCTTCGGCTTAGTTGGCATTGCATGTGTCATTTTAGTGACTTTCATTGTATCTAAAATTCTGATTCGACACAAAAGTCCAACAACCAATTCAACATCAGGATTATTAGGTATGCGAATTGAAGAGAAGGCTTTATGTTACCTATTGCACGTCTATCGTCGTTGAAATTCTGTGATAAGAAACTGATTCTATCCTAAATATCTCTGCCCCTACACATTTTTGAAAACGGTGACATGACAGTTGAGCCTGATTTAAAGAACCATTTAAAAAGCACAAGAAAATAACTTTATTTAGTAGAGCTAACATTCATATAAAAAATTGAACAGAGTTCGCCCTCTTTTAAAATACAATTCTCTTGGTATCAGATGAAAAAACGGAACTATGAGTTGTAATTGTTCATCCAACAGTTCGCTTTTCGCTCGCTATTTAATTGAGTAACCCCAGCTTGCAATTGTTCAGCCATTGTCGAATTCTCGTGCTCTTAGATTTTCAAGTCTTTAATAGATTCATAGATTGATGGGTTTTCTCGTGCTGAGTTCTAAGCAAAATTTAGGTGCAACTTTGTCGTGAAAATAGACCAGGGATCACACTACTTGAATAGCTCTGCACCAGCCTTCTGATGAGTTGTTCGTTCGATGTAGCTGATGTTTCAATCTCGAAAAAATATTTCACATCGAATTTGAGAAGTGAAGAGCACAACGTCAATTGTTTCGAAATGGACGCTCCAAAAAGTTATCCTCGAAACAGGCAACAAATTCTAAGCTAGACATCATATTAGATATTTGCGAATACTCGTTCATTTGTTTAGAGATAGTCGTCTTATTCATAGACGCAAGTATCAAGGAGTCATGCACAACATGATAAGTGGCAGGTTTACAGCATTTTCAAACTAATAAAGGCTCAATTTTCGGAAGCTCAGCTGTCGGTGCATCTCGAAACATGTAAAAGAATCGACCTAACGTTTCGTGTACTCTATCATCTGTTCGCCAAGTGCAATGGGATTCATGATTAACAGAACCAGGAGTCTGTGTTCATCTACGATCTGAGTATTCATAATAGATGACTTCTTTATAAATGACAAGTTCACAGTTGAATCTTTCATAGTAGGTGACACTCGAGACTAACAAGTGTAGTTGTAGCACTGTGTAAATCATTCTAAGTATTCATAATAATGTTATGTTTTGAAACGTTGTGGACAAAAATATGAATAGGTGCATAATTTTCTGTTTAAACATCGAATTAGTAGGGCATCTTTGATTTAAGACGAACAAGAGCCCATCCACTGTGTTGTGATTTTCCGAAAATCAAGTACTTCAAGTTAACTAATGGAAATATTAGGAACTTGGAAACGTTCATAATGAAGGAACTTACTCTGCTTATATATAATTTATAAGAAAAACAACGGTTCTAACAGTCTATTGAAACGTATTAACAGTATCAGTTTGATTCAAATAAGTATTCAACTAGGAAAAAATCTGTCAAAACATGTTCAAACGCTTGATATCAGACTGTTATTATGATCCATTCACATTGGGGAGAAAAAAACGCATGGATTTCAAGATAAAATTTTCCTTCAAATCGTGAAGACAGCGAAAAATACAATACATGAGCATTAAAACGAATTGCTGCTTAAGCCTAGAATAAGAACAGATCGTTTAAAACTAAAGATGGAACATATACGCCATCTTTATAGGTTTATAGTGAGAATTTTCCAGAAATCTACGTCTTTGTCGTGATTTTCTTATTCGAAAGGAATGGATAGAATTTGTGGTTCGATCTTGACCCCTGGGACTCCTTTTGTAATATCACTGTCTACTTAAATAGTAGGCATAAGTGTATTGGTTTTGGAAAGACACCGGATCTTCACGACATTTTTTCTGATGCGAAAACTTACACTTGACTTCGTGTTTTAGTCAGTTTACATATGCCCTCAAGTACAGTTAGTTTAGTATTATGGACAGATACAACAACACCTCTGGGCATAAACAGTTCTTCGTGCAACACAACATCAATAATAATGAATTCAACTTATAATGGAATCATAAGTAAGTGTTCGGTTTCACTCATTATCTCCATGGATACAAAACAGAAAACATAACTCCTGACCTACTTGATAGTGAGGATTTCTTAAGGTAGCCTCAAATCCGATAAAATTTATTGTGAACTTGGATCATTTCCTATATCTATTTAAATAATTTGATTTACCCAGGCCAATCAATGTAATCATCAGTATTTTCACTGTAAAACCTCTGAATACAAACATTTACAGCTCGACAAATGCATCAACGATCATTTGAGGAACTTATTTTTCGATCTCTATATACAAACAATACGTAGACGGTTTTAATTAAACAACGCAGTCTGAATTTCATCTGTGCTCGCTTCTCATCCGTGTTTATCAGGTATTTTGCGGTATATAATGATTGCGATCCCAATTCACAGGTATGCATAGCATTTAATACAGCTGATGCTAATTTTTTGCCAGGCAGATCCTCGTTAACGTGAGAAAAAGTCCTAGTATTCATGGGACGAAACGTTCTCGAAAAAATGCTCTATCGATTCAAACTCAATATTTCATCGCGTTGACTACGTTAGTCAGAAAGGATTATAAAAAGATAAATTTCATAATTGGTTAAACTTTACATGGAGAATATTATTCAGATACCTGATGCTTCATTTTCAGCACTCAACATATTGTTCTAATTGTCATCTAGATCCAGCCTGCTCGAATATTACTTTCAAAAAATCCTTTTCATTTTATAATGGAAGTATGATTCTGTATATGGCTTTAGGCGATTTGAATGGTGATGGTCTTATGGATATTGTCGCTGCTGAGATACTCACAGGCTATATCTATGCTCTTTTTGGTGATTACAACGCTACTTTCAGGTCATCAGTTATTAGCCGATATTATTCGTTCGTATCTCAAACCATTGTGAGTTACTTCAATGTAGATAACTATTCAGATGTAGCTGTCCTATACCCGAATGAAGATAGTCTAGGTATTTTACTCGGTCATGGTGATGGTACATTTCAGCCGTCAGTGATTTACCAAGTTCTCATGTATCCTTATTCAATTTCGGCTGCGGATGTGAATGAGGATCGAAAAATAGACATATTGGTTTCTTGTGCTGGTAGCAACGTTGTCAGCGTTCTTCTCGGTAACGGCGATGGAACGTTTGCATCACAGACTACCATTGCTACAGGTATTTTTCCAAACCAGTTAGTTGTAGCAGATTTCAATCATGATCATCGTGTTGACTTCGCTGCCATTAATAGCTTCTCCAATAGTATCACTGTACATCTGGGCCGAGGCGATGGTACCTTTCGTAATCGTATTGTCTATCCAACTTTGATCAACCCAGAAGCACTAACAGTAAATGACCTCAACAATGATCAAAACGTGGATTTGGTTAACACGAATTGTGGTAACAAGTCCATTAGTGTGTACTTGGGTTATGGGAATGGATCTTTTCTTAAACCACATTATTATATGGTTGGGTTTTGTTCGTATGCAATAGCTACAGGTGACTTTAATGGTGACACTTATATCGACGTCATTGTCTCTGCGTACGATTCAAACTCTACTATTCTGCTATACGGTGATGGTACTGGATCTCTTATCGAATCATCGTCTTTTGTCACAGGCAACTCGACAAGTGAAATTGTTGTGCATGATTTCAACGGCGATAATCGACTTGATGTATTAATAGCTAATCAGAATGATCCCCTAAGCTTATATCTGAATGTATGTTGAGTGCTCAGTGAGCAAAACAGGTTGCATCGTTTTACAAGACACTCTGACGATATCTTGAATCAACAATAAATTCTGTGATCACTAAAAGTTGTAATCGAACTTATATAAATCGATTGAATAATTTCCACATTATTTCAATGGCATGACCCTAACAGATGAAATGGATATTATATTATCTGTCTTATAAACTCTTGAAAACAAACAGTCTTTGTAATCTTTGAATTTGATTGGACAAAATAGCATTGGATCGCACCATAAATCGAAATCATTCTCTCATTCTTTCGAGAATAGTGATTTCGAGGACTTACACGTTCATAATGCTGCGATTATCATTTTCAAGTACAAGTTAATCTTACGCATTTGTCTGCATCTGCACTAATTTTCGAAGAAAATAAAATCATTGACCAGTTGTTTCATTATTTGTTCCTAATTATTTGATGAAGAAAGGAAATTGCTAGGAAAAGTAAGACACAACATACTGGACGATGCAAGTGATACTGCAGGTGAAGAAAAAAAAATATGCAACAGATACAAATGATCATCGGATCTTGGATTCAATAGTTGAATTTAACCTCATTTTCGTTGAATACAAATTAACAGCTGATCACAACGCTGAAGATTTTTCAGTCATGCAGTGTATTGAGTCGAACTCCGACGATTGGATCAGATGGAATTCGAACAACAGAACTTTTGACAGAAATCCTTCGTTATGACAGGAATCACCAAGGAACCCTGTCAGATTCCTGTTAGATCCTATGATTCGAATGGTTCTCCTGAGATTTTCGATCTCTTTCTTTAATCAAAAAAAAAATTCATATCCAAAAACAGAAAGACATATTTCAGTTTCTATCATATGGCTGATGTCAGAAAATTCGATCTCATTAATAGTATGCACGCTTTATTAAGTATTAATTGTTAGTTATAAATAATAGATAGCAACGAAATAATTATCGAAAAAGAAGACGATAAACATCTGATCGTGTTTTATCGTATCCACCACCATTCATTATGGGGCTAATGGTTGTTTCAGATCCATCTTTTACACGAGTCACAATCATTGACTGATAACGATTGAAGTCATCAATATTGAAAGAAAATTCTGTAGGCTCCCATTCAAGGCAATCTTGACATTCGGAACTTGTTTTGTCTACTTGCCATTGAAGAGTCATTGTATCGTTTCCTTTTATTCGATGTGGTGGCGACGTCAAACGAATTTTAACTGTCACACTTTCGTTTAATTTAATTATTGGATCTGGCAGTATAAAATCTAGTCCGAGATTGAGATCTGTACAATTATCCATCCAATTCTTTGGAATTTTATCAAATAATTTATCATCAGGTTTTCCTACGGATATTATTTTGTAGTTTTCTATCACACGAAAAGCAAAATATCCATGACCTTCAACATAAGTATGTCGAAGAGGGATATCGGTATTTTTTTTAAAGAATATTTCTTCACATGGATATACTTCTCCTGATTCAAGAGAACACGTATCATCCGAATACCAATAATCTTCATCTTCAGAGCTATTTTTTGCATGGATCATTTTCGAACTGAATTCCATAAAATTGCCAATTTCAAAAGCACTTGAATTATAGTACCAATGCTCAGGGAATGAGTCATGCGTGCCACTACCATATTTCCAAATAACTGTATACTGACAATAGATAGGTTCGTATACGTCGAGCTGAACATAATTTTTCGATTCAGGAGAATCAGGTGTTGCATACGGAAAATGTTTCATAGCAAATGCATGTAATTGATCGTCTTGATCGATATAATGCCAATGATATGCTCGTTGGTTGATTTCATCAACTGCAAAAATATACCCATCTGCAGATTCTTCTGTTGTGAATGTTATTTGTGAAGGAAAATAAGGTTGAGCACATTCGACTTTTAAATTCCACAACATGAACAAAATAATAACACACAATAATCTATTTTTCATTATTATATCGTTTTCTGAAATGATACAAATACCGATTCGTTCTTTTCAAATTGTTGACTCTACGAAGTTGTCTATTTTCATGGTGCGTCCCAAAATGCATTACAATTTATTTATCGTTGTATATGGAAATATTTTATCGTAAGATGCCATATGGCTTTAGTTTCTTTTCTTTTCGATGATGCATTACACTGCATTACCAATGTAATTATGATGATTAAGCAAAACTTTAACTAGAGTGGTATGCTGTTATTATTTTATCAGTCATACACTTTGCATTCTCATTGCCGGCATGCTTTTATTTCGATAGAATCAGATTAATTTTAAAATGGCAGTTTTTTTTCCTTTACGTCCAATACCTTGGTATTTCTAGTGTACAAAAGTTTGAATGTACGTAAGTTAGATTTGGATTTGAAATTGAGATTTATTTTCAATTTAACAAGATGGAAATTCAATCCAAACTATATTTTAAGTGCATTATCTAAGTCAAACCAAACGATGGATATAATTCTGGGATCTAAATCAAAATAATATCCGTATGTAGTCCAAATGTATTCAATGTTTTACGATGATTCTTGAATAGGATACTCTGGTTTCGATAGTTCTTTCTCTCTCACTTATGATCTGCATTGATAAAGTTAGTATTTCTATTCTAATTTGTGATCACATATCATTTTGTGACTGAATAGTTCCGTTTATCGATGTCAATAGAGAATAGTTGGTGAAGTGCAAAGCGAATATCAACCCATATCATAATTTCTTGTTCTCTTTGAACGTCTGTGTACATTCTGAAACGAAATGAAAACAAGTCAAAAACTTAGAAATACATTTCATATTAGTAAAATCAGCAGACTTTGGACTCACATCGAAATTCAAAAATATGTTCTCAAGATCAGCTCTACAACTTTCACCAAATTTTATCATCGCTTTCTCCCATTCCATGAAATATATGTGCTTTCATCACCTGAGATGATGTACTATTTCGACAATCAACGAAAATGATCTATTGAGAATGGGTGAGTTCTCTATTAGATAATTAAGTACATATATCTCTCGTTACAAGATCGATGTTTTAGCAACTTGAATTTGTCAAATGTAATTTAGTGACACACTTTGTTTATCATAAGATGTCTTAAGCTCAATGATTACATATAATACTCGTACTCATGACTAGCTTGCTACCAGTTTCATCCACTTGTGCTCTTTTCTCAAAAAATGACTATTTATTGCAATAGGTAACCGCAAACTCAAATACTGTAGTTATCGTTGAACGTAGAGTAAGAAGATTGTGTCAATATAAATGACAGATAATTCACTTGAAATTATAAACAATATCGTTAGAGATAAATCTAGGTTCACCACCAGTGATGGGATCGGTTCGTGTTTTTTTCGAACCGTACCGATTAAAAGATAAAAAAATGTTTGTCGATTTCTGCTCCATTTTTCAAAGATATTCATTTATAAAATTTGATTAACGACGTGCTTATAAGACTTTCGATAGTTCTAAGAGTGACTTAGAAAGCTGAGCTGCAGTCAGTTTTTAAAACATAAGTATTTTCTCTTTTATGTTAGAAATATTTTTCAATCGGAAAAGACTAAAGTGTACTTTTAGTGGCTAACCAATTTCTTTCGAAATGAAGAACGAATCATTCGATTTATTTTCATCGCTCAATGCAAAAAGGAGAACTTAGTTTCAGCTGGCAGGTCATTGTTCATGGAAGGACGTTGTGTGAAAATGTCATGTAATCTAAGTTTGAGAAATGATCTAAATATGTTACACTTTCCAGCTTTTGCTCTTTACTGTTTTAGTATATCTTTTCGGATTGACGAAGCACTTGAAAATAGTAACCTAATGATGATGGGAAATACATCTATTAAAGAGGAAGTAGTTGTCCTTCAAAATGTAACGATTTTGTCGAAATTCTAAATTTTATTTCGTTTTTTACAGTTTGAGAGATAATAACCATTATGACTGTCTAAATTTGAAAGGTCTGAAAATCTCAGTAAAGTTATCCATTTTGAAATATTAGTAAGATAATTTTTCCTAACTTTCTTGCTGTATGTTAAAGATTATCTTAAAATTCAAAACAGAGATATTTATTTGGGAATTAAAAAGTAATACAAATTGATAATCAATTAATATTATGTATTTAAGTGCTTCCTGCTAAAATGTTGTCTGTAAAAGTGTATAATGAGCGATGAACAGAACTATTACTCATACTGAAGGTTTTTGAAGCAGTTGGTTAAATCATAAAAATGTCCTATACTGTCTTCGAAGTAGACTAACTCATCAATCATTTTATTTATGTTACTCAAAAATATTGTGAAGCTTTCGATCTTGTTCAAAAAGTCATTATCAGCACTAATTTCATATGAAAGAGAATCTATATATATATACAGTGGCCCGAAAAATTATCCGTAAAGGTTTATCTTCTATTTTTCTCCCGCAAATCTCAACATCATGAAGCATCTCTTTAGTGATTCTGAAAGCCGAGAAAGTTCTGCATCCGATGAAATTGTTACGCTACTAG